>JASCZW010003765.1:0-201928 GCA_034211315.2 Aedes japonicus
AAAGTTCAATTTGACTACAGGATGTTCCGATCAAAATTTGGTCAAACATTAAAGGACGAACACGAAATTATTGCGACACCGAAAATGTCATGCCAATTTTCTTATAATGTTTAGAATCAAACCAAAATTTTAGGGTAGTTTTATACAAAAGAAAAGTTAATCGATGGATCCTTGAGTGTAAAATTGAACGCATTTTCGCTTGATGCCCTCAATCAAAGTCTTTACAGTGTCATCCGGTACCAGTTTCTCAGTTTTTTTTTTCATTTTCTTAACATTTCCTTCTCGTCTTTGACTGTCTTCTTGTTCTTCCGAAGTTCCCGCTTCATCATTGCCCAGTACTGCTCTACCGGGCGCAGCTCCGGACAGGTTGGCGGATTCATGTCCTTTGGAACAAAATGGATAGAAATGGCCTCATACCACTCCAGGACACTTTTAGAATAGTGGCATGATGCCAAATCTGGCCAAATAGTGGAGCTTCGTCGTGCTGCTGCAAGAACGGCAAAAGGCGCTTCTCGAGGCACTCAGATTTGTAGATCTCGTCATTTACTGTGCCTTTTGTCACGAAAGGCTCACTTCTCAGTCCGCAAAAGCAGATGGCCTGCCAAATGAGATATTTAGAGGCGAACTTCGACATTTTCTTCTTCTTAAATTTGTCGTCCACATAGAACTTGCTCTTGCCGGTGAAAAACTCCAACCCCGGAGTTTGCTTAAAATCGGCTTTTATATACGTTTCGTCGTCCATCACACAGCAGCCATATTTTGTCAGCATCTTCTCGTAGAGCTTCTGTGCCCGAGTTTTAGCCGTCGATTGTTGCCGCTCATCGCGGTTTGGGATGTTCTGTACCTTGTATGTGTGTAGTCCAGCTCTCTTCTTTGCATTTTGGACGTAGCTCTGCGACATGCCGATCTTTTTAGCCAAATCACGGCTTGAGACGTTGGGATTTGCTTTAATCATCCGCTTCACCTTTCCTTCCGTCTTTTTGTTCTCCGGTCCCGGTTTTATTCCAGCTCCTTTGCCGTGGTCCAACGTCAACCGCTACTGGAACCGCTTCAACACTCTGGAGACGGTTGAATGGTGAATGTTCAACATTTTTCCCAACTGCCGGTGCGACAGGTCAGGAAATTCCAGGTGTTTGGAAAGAATTTGTTCTCTCGACTCGCGTTGGTTCACCTCCATTTTCATTGAATCGAAAAACACGACTTCGAGTTTGACAGCATGTAAACAATACACATCAATGAGAAAGTGTGCAAAATTTGGTTGATTTTTACCCAATGGTAAAAAAGTCATGCCCTGTTGAATGTGTCGCAATAATTTCGCGTTCGCCCTTTAATGTGTGTGAGTCGATCAATGTTTTTATTAATAAGCCAAATTCTTCTTCTTTTTTAATTTCAGTTAATACAGAATACAGGAGAAATATTCAGCTAAGCTTTCTTTTTACCGACTGCGAATTTCTGGGTCTTTCGTTTAACACCTGCCATGAGATTTTGTACAGTCTCCTTGTCCACTTTATTCGCCGCAGAACGCCAGTTTGCCTTGAACTGTGTCTCGCCCACAACAGCTTTTTGAGTCTGCTTAAGGTTCCGCTTGACGATGGCCCAATATTGTTCGATTGGGCGGAGCTCTGGCGTGTTGGGAGGGTTCTTGTCTTTGGGCACCACTTGAACGTTGTTGGCAGCATACCACTCCATTTTTTCCGTAATAGCAAGATGCCAAATCCGGCCAAAATAGAACGCAACAATTGTGTCGCTTCAGGAAAGCCAGTAGACGTTTTTGTAGGCACTCGCTCAGATAAATTTCCTGGTTGACGGTTGCGGTCGCAATTTAAACATTGCTCTTCAAGCCACAGGTACAGATGGTCTGCCACATCCGATATTTCTTCGCGAACTTTTGTTTATCGTTGCGATTTGGAGTCACCACTTTATTGTAAATCGATAGTCCAGCTCGTTTTTCATCTCTATCCACGGTTGAAGGCGCCACTCCCAGCTTCTTTGCGACATCTCGGACATCTGTTGCCTCCGACTTTCGATTTCCCCCGATCCAGCTTTCGTAGCTGTCGACAAACGTCCACCAAACCCTTTTATTACGTTGGTAACAGTTGATTTAGTCACATTCAACAATTTCGCCAACTCGGCGTGAGAGTAGTTTGGATTTTCGCCATGCACGTGCGAAATTTTGTGCGTTGCTTTTCTTCCTTGGGAGACATTTTGATAACTGAAGTGCTTATTTCCAAATTAATACAGAGCGTGATGCTACATGCACACATCTTCACAATAAGGGGTGCGCAAAATTTTTTTAATGCACGATGAAAAGAAATGCGTCAAGTTTAAGTCGACCAAATTTTGACCGAAACACCCTTTAGCTTAGTCTTGAAGATGTAATTTGAGTCTAGATTTACTAATATGACAAATTGGTTTGATGTGTTTAATGTTTTTAAGATAGGACTTGTTTCTTTCCGTCTGACATCTTGTTCGCAAATTATGTTGTGCATATGTATTAACACAAGTCTTCCGTATTTCTAGAAACAAATATATTCAAGAAATGTCAAATGCCAACATAACTAGTTATGTATGTTTTATTCGTGTCGTATGGGACCTCGAATGACCTTTTCTGTACTTTTAAGTAAGACTTAAAGCTATCAAATCTGTTGGCAATTGCTGCTCGCCCATACAGGTTCATCCTATGCAGCTCCCTCCGGTGTTGATACAGGATTTTCAAAAGAGTCGTGTGAGGCTACTGTTGCTTTTACAGCCGAAATCCTCCTATCCGCCTTTACAATTCGTTCCAAAGTCCACTGCTGTCGATCACCACGTTTACGTTTGCTGCCAGTGCTTTACCGGGTGAAAGTTTTCCCGCCTGATTTTCCGCAATGATTCAACGGTAGTTTTTGGTACACCGACAATTTTGCACGTTTCGGCAATTGAAGCTTCTGCCTTCCGCGCACCAACGATCCGGCCACGTTGAAACTCTGTAAGAACCGTAGCTATTGCGGACTGAACTGTTTGGCACTCGAATCAAGTTTAAAAAGGGGTGCGAAGTGCACAAAGTTAGTTGGAGTGTGGTGTGTGTGTGTGTGTGTGTGTGTGTGTGTGTGTGTGTGTGTGTGTGTGTGTGTGTGTGTGTGTGTGTGTGTGTGTGTGTGTGTGTGAAAGAATGAATGAATAGTTATATACACGGTGCGATTCACCGTTTTGCACATCACGAACGACCAATTTTCGGATACACAAGGGAATTGCTTTCGAAAGCACTGCGTTCTCCATTTTTTTTTCCAATTGAATCAAATGCGATCACGTATACAAATGCACCAGGTTGAGCCGTTTGCTTCAAAACATGTCAAAATATCAAAACATAAACAATCGAGGGGTCTTCCAATTGAAACTTATCGAAACCATATCGATTTTTGAAGTGGGCACTTTATTTTGTCACTTTTTTTTCAACACAAATTGATTTTTATTTTCTTTAAGTAAAACTCCTTTTTTTCAGTATTCCATAAGTGAAACTTAAAAAGAATATAAAAAATAAAATAAGAAAAAAAACTACACTGTTTTTACTTTAATTTGAACCAAGTAAATGAGAGAAATTGAAAAAAACGATGAGGTTGGCACTTTATTTTGCCTATCAGTGTACCTTGAAGAATGCTTAAAATAGCGATTGCTACCTTTCCTTTGCAGCCATAACGCTCCCTCGCTTTTCTTTCCTGATTTAGCATCTTGTCACTACGCCAAAGATGTTTTGGAGTGGTATAAAGCGCATGGAGTCCATGTTGTACCGAAAGAGGCGAATCCACCTAACTTCCCGGAGTTGCGACCTATCGAGCGGTATTGGGCTCTCGTGAAGAGAGAACTCTTGGACAAAGGCAGCTAAACCGGTTTCAGAGAAATCTGCTCAGACCCTAATGGCTGGAGTAAACTCAAAAGTGTGTAGTTTCTTCATGCAGTCTAATTAAGTAACTGTAATTAAATTTAGGTTGACTAATAATGCACATTTAGATGAATAAAAAATGCATCTTGGATTGAACTAACAGCCAATTTGGTTTACTCCAAATTTAATCTGTCTACATTTTACCTAAAGGTCTTAATATTACCTAAATCGTAATCGAATATTCATCAAAACATAATAAATCTTTTCAAGTTGAAACCCATACCCATTGAATTGTGTTATGTTAAATTGTCCTGTATCACGTTGGTGATAGTTTAAATAACAAAGGTTAGATTTAAGAGGATTCTAACTTAAATTTTGACAATTCTACGCTATTTCAATACTATAGTACCTGTTAAAGATAAGCGTTTTGAATTACCCTAAAATTAGTTAGACTACCCTAATGAAGCAAGCAGTAGTTGACTCGTTTTCTCGGGTTGAATTTGTTATCTCTCTATCGTTCATGTCAGTGTAGATAGACCAATAGGTAGATCACGATAAGCTAAAAAGGCCTATTAGATTCGGCAAATTTCCAAATTTCCTGACTATACACGTTTATTTAAGGCAGTCAGAATCCCAAATGAAATTAGTTAAAAATATAATCTCAAGCGATGAGCTGTAAATCGGACAGTAGTTTATTCTTTCAGTTTACCGCGTGAGTGATTGCAAATTCCGTACAGTACCATATAAGGGTTTTAATCCCCGGAATTGGGAACATAATAATTTGTCACATTAAAGCACAAATGCATACAATGAAACCTTTCACGTCACTTGGGTCGTCATTGAATTTTCGTGTGGTTTCTAGTGTCGCATAATTCATTCGATCCGAAATAATTCACTTCCCAAGGGGTGGGCATGAGAATGTGTCCAATGGATAACTATTTATCATTTGATTGAATTCTCATGTCGGCGCCGGTGGTGTAGTGGTAAACGCGGTTGCCTCTCACCTTAGTGCGCCTGGTATCAATTCCAGTTGATGCCACTGGAATTTCCTGAAATGAAATATCGCTGAACACGTCTTCCATCGGAAGGAAATTAAAGCCGTTGGTCCCGGTCCATGTTTTGATGAGTTCGCTATGTACGGTCCAGGTCGTCTCCCTGGCGTGACAAATCATCCTCAGCCTGAAAGTCACGCAAATATTTGTTGACCGATTCGAAAATTGTACTAAAGCGTTTCAGTACCTGTGAAGGTAGCTCAGGGAGTGAGAGTATTTATGCTACGGTTCTGCTTACGGCAATCGATGGTAATGAGCATCTCCTCACGTACTTCATCCATTCATGGATCTTGAAAGACCACATGCTCCTCTACATCTGCGCATTTCAGGCACCGAAGAGACTAAGGGCAATAATTAAAGCTAAAGGTGATAGAATCGAAATGTAAATATGTACACATAAACAATAAAATATAAGAAACAGAATAACAAAGAAACATTTGAATTATTTGTCTTTTTGTGAGAGATACAGTCTTTGTTTCCTGCGTCACTTATTTTGGCCTACCCTGTAGTTCAGACAAACAAAGGAACTCGAAAATCGCTTGCATGTCTTACCTCGCGGAAGGGTAGTCTACCTCGGGCCACTACGGTATCCAATAGTCGTGCTCTGGAGGCATCATTATCCGGGCAATGCCAAACTGCGTGAGCGATGTCATCATAACCGGTTCCACATCTACATAAATTGATATCGACGAGGTAAATTTTGTAGAGATGTGCGTCTAGCGAGTAGTGGTTGGACAAAAGTCTTGAAATCACACGAATGAAACCGCGACTTACATACATACCTTTGAACCACGATCTCGCCGAACCTTTTGTAATTATGGAATGTAACCACCGCCCACTTTGAAGAGAACTCTGACGTACTGATGTCAAAAATTAATCATGTGAAATTCATCTTTCAAAAATCTCGTCTTCTTGTGCGCCCACCTTTGCTAGAGAGTCCGCCTTCTCATAGCCTGGAATTGAGCAATGTGCGGGAACCCAAACAAATGACATCCTAAATGATCTTTCGACCAACGCACACATCTGCTCCCTTATGCTTGAAAGAAAGTAAGACGAGTGTCTCTCTGTTTCCATTGACCAGAGGGCCTCAATAGAACAGAGACTATAATGGTCTATGGGCATTTTGGAAACTATCCTCAGTTCGAAATTGATTGCTGCCAGCTCAGCAACATATACAGAACAAGGCTCCTGAGGTTTCCGGAAAGCAGATGAGTATTCATTGTTAACACCGAAACCAGTGGATTCATCAATGCGCGACCCATCAGTGAAATTTATTGTATTTTAATTGACATGTTGGTACTTTTCAATACAAATATGCGGAATTAACATATGCCGAAGTTGATCTGGAACTTCTTCAATAGCCCGTTTCGTGGAGAGATCATAATCAATGAAGGAACTGTGATAAGGGAAGCGTACACTAGAAGAGTTAGAGCATGGAAGACTAATATCGGATGACATATAGTTAATATAGATTCGTAAGAATCTAGACTGGGTACTCAAGTCGAGCATTTCTTCGAAGTCTTCAATCACAAGGTTGTTACTGATTCCACACTTGATTAGTATTCTAGATGAGAGCTCCCAGAAGCGATCTTGTAGGGGTTTTACCCCTGCCAAAATCTCCAGGCTCGTGTTATGCGTTGAATACATACAGCCAAGGGCAATACGTAAACAACAAATGCGTCCCAATTTAATGAGGTTTCTTGCCGAGAGAAAGCAAAAAGGGCCATATTCGAGTACTGAAAGAATAGTTGTTTTATAAAGTTTAATGAGGTCTTCCGGGTGAGCACCCCACCATGTCCCGGAAATGGATCTAAGAAAATTGATTCTTTGTTGACATTTCTGTTGCAAATACGTAATGTGAGTACTCCAAGTGCATTTTGAATCAAACGTGACTCCAAGGTATTTGTAGGTCAAAGATTAAATAATGTCTTCTCACAAAAGCTTGAGAGGCAGTTGGGCTGGGAAGCGCTTTCTAGTAAACACTACCAATTCGTTTTTTTGCGATGAAAACATTTTCTGGCCCAGATGAACAGATTAACCAGGGAATATTGCAATGGTCTTTGCAAGATTTCCGCACGTGGACCTCTAAAGGAGATCACAGCATCGTCTGCAAGTTGTCTTAGCGTGCATCTATAGTCCAAGCAGTTACCAATATCTCTAACAAAAAAGATGAAGTAAGGAACTTAGACATGAGCAGCCTTGGGGTAAGTTCATGTAGCTAATTCTGAAAGTTGTCAGTTGGCCTAGATTGAAGGAGATTTGTTTTTCTGACAGTAAATGATACAAAAAAAATATTTAAAATTCTTGGTAAATTCCTACTGTGCAGACTACAGTGCGCGAAATAAATATAGCGTACAAGTGAAAATTCGACGTTTAACTCTTTAGTTGCCTTCTTCGAAGTGAGTCGGATATTTTTGATAAACCTTGAACCAAAACAAACAAAACGTGTGTTCATTCAACTTTATTGCTATACCTCTGATAGTTTAACTTATAGAGTTATGCATTGTTCATAAGAGATAAGTATACCGTACAAATCTGATTAATTTGATTTTTCTCTTCAGCTTTACCTGTATGATAGATTTAATACTTCGTTCTTCCTCCTCGAGCTGTAATAACATCTGCGAGACGTTGAGTCAACCAATGCAGTACAGCGATGTCGATATTTGCCCATTTTTCTTGAATAGCTGTTTTGAGTTGCAATAGTGTGACAAACTGCCGTCCATTTTCATAAACTTTTGCTGATCTTTGGGGAATGATTCTCTATTGGGTTCAGATCAGGACTTATAGCCTGCCACTCCATAACATCGATGTTTCTTGACGCTAGAACGGATTTTGTTTGTCCGGACGAGTGTATTGCAGCATTATCCTGCTGAAAAATTCAGTGTTCATCCCACAAATTATCGCCAAAGTCGATCAGGACGTTTTCAATAAGAATTCATTTTATGTGAAACAATGCATATTAGGGTTTTTCCGCGATATCCAAATGCGGCTCAAATCATTATTGATCCACCCTAAAAGTTCCTTGCGTGACGCGTCTCAGTATTTCAGCGAATATCCCTCCAATACATCTGGCATCCATCAGGTCCGTCCAAATTGAACTTCTTCTCGTCCGAAAAGATGACAGATTTCCACTCATCTAGCCAAAACGCGTGTTGTTCAGCGAATTCCAACCTTGCAGCCTTATGTCGAGGAAGAAGCTTTGGTGTTTTCACTTTTTGTTGACATTGGATGTTGGGATTTTCCTTCAGAATTTGCAGAATCCTCTTTTTGGTCAACGGGAGAGACATTTCAGACTTGATTTTACCTGCACTCTAGTTTCTTTTGACGGCCAATCGCCATACTTCCCGTTTTCCTCTGGCAGACAGCGTAGATGGCTGACCGCTACGTTTGTTTGTACCATACTTTTTCGGATAGTTGAGAAAGTTGACGATCGTACTCTTATTCCGGTTGACCTTCTGAGCAATTTGACGAATAGAGAGTCCAGATTCTCTGTAAGTCGTAATTTTTGTCCGTTCTTCAAACGACAATTCTCCCCTCGGCATGTTTACGAAAAAGCCTAGGAAATATATTTGAAATCACAAAAACAATATGCTAGAATCATAGTTAGATATCTATCTTCTGATACCATTGCTCATTCCGATGAATAATTTACTGACAATCACAAATCCAGGTGCATGAGATCGATGTACGCTATATTTATTTCCTACTGGGATGGGAACTTGACAAATTCTGAGTCAAACTGCTGCTTGTGTGGGCGCGTAAACAAAAAATTTCCGGTGCCCCCAGCTGGCGGATACACTTTCAAACGAAATACCTCAATTGAGCATTGAAAACAATTCTGCAAAATTACGAATCAAATCTAGCTTTATGTGTACGGTATAATTATTTCGCGCACTGTATCTGCCAGTATATCTATGGAAACTGAATCAAATGCGCTCTTCATAACCAGAAATACTGACGCCATTTGCTCCTTGTGTGCAAAGGCCAGTTGTAGGTATATCAGATGAAATCAACTCTAACCAATCGTTTGTTCCTTTGCTCTTTCGGAAACCAAACTGCGTATTTGACGATCAAGTCTTGATAGGATCATTTTTTCGAACAATTTCCTTAAACATGATAGCATATAGATCGGACGGTAAGAATTGTAATTTGACGGTGGTTTCCTAGGCTTTTGAATAGCTATTACTTTAACCTGTCTCCATGCGGGTGGAACTATGTTTAACTCCATGAGAGTGTTATACAGGTTAAGTAATTTAGCGATATCGGGGAGATTTTTCAGAAGGTTGAATTCAATCATATCGCTTCCCGAAGCAGAGTTATCCAATGAATGAAGTGCCATTGAAAATTCCAACATTGTGAATGATTCGTCCAGAGAACCGTTACTTCGGGTGCTATCCCGTAAATTCGGATGTTTTGGGACAGAGTTTGTACAAACGTTTTAAGCTAAGTCCAATGTCCATTGCATTGAGTATTCTTCACGCTCATTGGAGGATGAGCGGTTTCGTATCTAGCGAGCTTTTCTCCAAAGCGTTGTCATCGAGGTTTCTCTACAAATGAACGCCAGTAACTGCGTTTCAAGCTTGAGGTACTCATCAAAATGCTCACACGTTTCGTGTTTATGAAAATCT
Source organism: Aedes japonicus (assembly GCA_034211315.2). NCBI lineage: Eukaryota > Metazoa > Arthropoda > Insecta > Diptera > Culicidae > Aedes > Aedes japonicus. Next base: position 9,540 of record JASCZW010003765.1, read on the forward strand.
TTAAACGCATCGGATTTCTCAAGATGCAACTTAGTGCATTCGTCATCCCATCCGGGGGTGGCGGGTCTTCTTTCGAGGGATGCACTTGGAACACGTCATTTCTGAGCTTCTAATTCACTTTTGTACATCAGTTCGGAAAGGAAACGATACTCTTCTAATGATGGAAGAGGATCGGTAGAATCAGCATTAAGGGTTACCGCCGATGCAAAATGTTGCCAATCAATAAAGGGTGTATTCGATAAAAATGGCACGCAGAAAATCTTCTCTAACTTTTGAATCGTATGAGTAAAAAACCTAGAAATTTGAGTAGATCTTATCCATAGTGTATTATTTACATCTGCCAAGTTTCATAGTTATACATTCAGTAGTTCCAGTCATGTCGTCGAAACAAGAAATTGTCCGTGAGAAAATTTTGTGCACTCACAATCAAAATCCAGGGGCGTCCCACCGGTGGATTGCTAAAAGGCTTGGAATTGTAAATACAACTGTGTCTCGTGTAATAAGAACCTTCAATGAGCGTCTGAGTGTCCAAAGGAAGGAAGGGAGTGGTCGTAAAAGTGGTCCAATGGACAGTAAAATGTCCAGGAAAGTCGTACAACAATTCAAGAACCGTACAAACATGTCAATTCGAGATGTCGCTAAAAAGTCTAAGGTGTCAGTCGGTTTTGTGCAGAAACCATGAAGCGTGCTGGGTTACATGTTTACAAAGTGCAAAAGCCCCAAACCGGAATGAAAAACAAAACATCACTGCGAAAACCCGCGCCCGGAAACTTTACACGAAGCTGCTCATCAAACCGGTTGCATCGTGATGGATGACGAAACATACGTCAAGGCCGACTTCCGTCAACTTCCTGGGCAAGAATATTTCGTTGCCAAGTCGAAGTTCGATGTTCCGGAGGATGTTCGAAAGAAGAAACTATCGAAATTTGCAAAGAAGTTTCTAATCTGGCAGGCGATTTTCGGATGTGGTGAAATAAGTGCTCCCTTCATCACTTCCGGAACAATAAACGGTGCGATTTACACGGAAGAGTGCCTTAAGAAGCGTCTCTTGCCATTCATTAAGAAGCACAAAGGATCAACTCTGTTTGGGCCTGATCTAGCATCCTGCCACTACGCTCGAAACGCATTGGAGTGGTACCGAGCCAACGGAGTCAATTTTGTGCCAAAGGATATGAACCCACCAAATTCACCGGAACTTCGTCCAATTGAAAAATTCTGGGCAATTATGAAAACGAAACTTCGCAATTATACCAAAACTATAAAAACAGAGCTAGAATTGCAGAAAATTTGGGTAAAAATAACAAAAACACTGGGAAAATCGGTTGTACAAAATTTAATGGGTGGAGTGAAAAGGAAGGTGCGGGCATTCGGGATGGGAGACGAAATAGAATAAAACAAATGTTGTAAATCAAAACTCATTAGTAGTTCTTCATTCCCTGAAAATTTCAAGAAAATCCGATAATCAGTTTAATTTTGATGAGTATATATGTGTGTGCCATTTTTATCGAATACACCCTTTATGCTTCGTGAGGTCATAAGCAACATGGACTGACTGGTCTATTTTTTGACAACCATTTGTGATTGAGATAATAATTGGTAAGTGATCACTACCATGGGGATCATTGATAGTTGATTCCACTAAATCGTTCTTCACTGACGGATCATTGATAGAGGAGTCAGCAGGCTTTGGAATATTTAATGAAATTTATAGCGCCAATCGTAAACTTCATGCTCCTTGTTCCGTATATGTCGCTGAATTAGCGGCAATACACTTTACGCTAGAAATTGTTGCCTCGATAACACCGGATAAGTACTTCATTTTCACGGATAGTCTCAGTTCTATAGAGGCTATTCGCTCCTTGAGGCCGGTAAAGCACTCCTCGTATTTTCTCATGAAAATACAGGAGCTTCTAAGTGCTTTATCTTCGCGTTATTTTATCATCACCTTTGTATGGGTCCTATCTCATTGTTCAATTCCGGGCAATGAGAAAGCGGACTCGCTTGCAAAGGTGGGCGCTATGGAAGGCGATATTTATGATCGACAAATCGCCTTCAACGAATTTTTTACTATTTTTCGTCAACAGTCACTTGTCAGCTGGCAGTATAAATGGAGTAAAGGAGATTTGGGGCGATGGCAACATTCTCTCATCCCAAAGGTGTCGAAGAAATCTTGGTTTAACGGGATGGATGTGGGTCGAGACTTCATTCGTGTCATGTCTCGCCTCATGTCCAATCATTATTCTTTGAACGCTCATTTATACCGGGTTCGGCTGAGCGGCAGCAATCTCTGTGAATGTGGACAAGGCTTTCAGGACGCAGATCACGTTATTTGATCTTGTGCTGAGCATCGTGGTTTCAGATCGAGGCTTTATGATTCCCTTCGGGCTCGAGGTAGACAACCCAATGTACCAGTTCGAGATATTTTGGCTGTACGTGATTTGGAGTACATGAAACTCATTTATGTGTTTTTGACTAACATTAGCGTTAGATTGTAGTTAGTTTAACCTGTATATTAACTTTGAGTTTTTTTTTTAATATGTGTATGTGTGTGTTTTTTTTTTCTTTTTCAAAAAATGTTCAAGTCAAAAGAAAACCATAAATTGTATAGTTATAAGTGTTTAGATAATTTAGAATTTAAATTTAATATGTTATGTAAACCATACTTTAAAGTTAATTGTAAAGTTAATTCGATTAAGCCTGAACAAATATTTGATTATTAAAAAAAATGGGGATCATTGATGACCTTTCACAGACATTCTAATTGTAGTGAAGTAGAGCACAAATATTGTCAAGTCGACTCTCCCAGGCAGGAGGTTTTGCTGTTCGTGGCGCTTTTCCAGTGTTCAAGATGTTCAAGTTAAAATCGTCGCATAAGTCATAGAAAATACCCGCTTTACCCCCAAGCAGTACCGTAGGAGTTCAGACAACTGAACTCCAAAGTTGACGATGTTTTAATGCTAACCCCAATTTCATCATCTATCCAAAAATTAAAACGTTTTACAGTGCATTTTTCGACAATACTCGCATTCTGTTCACACCTAGTTTTATTGCCGATTATCTGATCAAACTCGTTAATCCTCAAAGAAAAAAGCAAATAAAATAGTCCCTTACGACACCATTTACAATTTTATTTCCCAATCTGAAGCCATAAAAACCACACAAATAAGACCCTTAAATCCACCCAATCAAAACAGGACTCCCAACCACTAGGTTTTTCCTTGGCTGCCATTAAAGCACGACATTACACCCTCTGTCGTCCTCGTCCTCTGCCATCGCTCCTGCTCCTGCTCAGTATGCACCCACTCCTGACGAAGCAAGGCGAACGAAACTGCATCGATCCGATTATACTTGGATTGCATCAGGAATGTACGCGATTGCATGATGGAAAAGGGGGTTTCGGCACGGCAACAAAAAAAACCACTATCAGTCTATTCAACCTTGTCCTTTCGCCACCAGCCTTTCGTTCCTAGCTGCCGGAGCTTGGATGGTGTTGTTTTTGCACTGCATCGACTATTGCCTCGCTCTTTCCCTATAACAACGATGACGACCATGGACGAGCGTCCTTGTTTTGGGTGAAAACGTGGAAGGAAAAATAACAGACGAAACTCGGGGAAAATCTCCAAACTCGCGAAGCTTATGACTCGATCAACCACACCGGACCGGAATCACAATTATGGACTGGACTGGTCTTTGGGAGTGTTTTTTACCACCAACGACGGTGGTTGAGCACTGCATGTTTTTTCGAAGGAAAATGAAATTCCACTATTTGATCGCCGTGTTGTCCCACCATATTTTCTCCCATTCTTTGATCTGTTCGGTTCCACTAACCAGAATTCCCAGAATCATCCAACGGATTGATAGACTTCACGTCTCAGCTGCTGCCAATTCGGAATTATTGATGCCATTCTGCTATTCCGTCGGCTTCAGTGCCGTGCAGTGCCTTCCGTCTGTGGTGGTGACGTACGGACCAACTGTCAGGAGTAGGAACTGTGTAGTCGATTTAGTAGCTATGTTCAGCTCAAGCTAAATACACGCTGAAATAGCCTGGCTGACTGGGTGGTGCCTGATGACGGTTGCCGTTCATCCCCTTCGGGATTGCGCTCTTGGAGTGCACTGGGAAAGAATTTTATTGATTTTAATTTAAAATTCAACCCCGCGTGCCCGTCGACAGCAAATCAACCGGGCTAAAGTTTGTTCAAAGTGGGAAAATAAAATCGGAAGAAAGGAACGGTATGGAATCGAAAGGCGGTCAAACTGTGGGGTGGGTCAGGGAATTGTGGAGTTCGTTGAAAAGTGGGGCGGTAATTTTACTTCTCAAGGGTATCTGTTGGTTTTTAAATAAAATATTGTGGCCTTGATTGGTGGAAAACGGCGACGTGGGTGCAGTCTAACTGCAGGAGTTAATTGAAGCCAATCGAAGGAATAATGGTTGTCGGTAATGTTTTAATCGCTTTGATCACGATTTCAACTATTCTAGTGGCATCTTAGGTGCCAATGTGTAGTTTAAAGATTAACGAAAATGGCTGAATGGCACGCACATGGGACATCTGAGCTCGGGTGGTTAAGAACCTCATGCCATTTGCAATGCAGTCTGGGTTAGAATGTCATGTTAGACGAAAAGATACACAGATAAAAAGAAACATTGAATTTGTTGCGTTTCCTAATGCACATTAAGGGAATGCTAATTAATGCTAGTTAATTTCGCAGAAAATAATGGAATATTTCATGTTAATTTAAGCTAGATAACGCCTGAATCTAGCCTGTTGTATGAAAGATTGCAAACATTATTGTATGGCGCCTGTAAGATTGCAAACAATTTCGTTGTTTACGCCTCCGTTGGTTTGGAATTAAATGAGCGGAAATGTTAAAATTCATTATTTTTTCTGTGTACATTCTCAGCTCAAGTCATGAAAATGAGAGCAAAATTGTCTTCCACAAAGTTATTTTCAATAGTCTCAAAAATATATTCATATTAATCAAATATTGAATTGTTTTATTTGCAAGAATAATGGTTTTTTATTTCTTAAGTTTTTATTTTTCATTTGTTAACAGCCATAAATTTTGATTGGCAGCTGTTAGTAACAAGTATTTCTTAAAAAAAAGGCAATATAATTGCTTCTTTTAAAAGCTCATTCAGTTGCTCCGTCTAACTTCCAAACAAAATTCAATTTATTTGAACAAATTATTTTTGAATGCAAATGGGGTTCCAAATATGAAGCTACATAAAGTAATTGACTGGAATTTGAAGTTGGACATAACCCATATATTTTAAACTAGCTGAACCCGTTGCGAGCGCTGCTACGCTTGCAACTTAATGAATCAAAAATTAATAGAACTAGACTAAATAAGGGTTCAAACTTCTATCACAACATGCTTTATACCTGAGAAATACACATTTTGTGTTTAAGTTACATGGATAATTCTCAGGTTTGGTAGAAATTTGTGTTTCATTTGTATGAGAGCCATCCATTCCCGAACACCATACAATCATTGCCTTCAACACCCCCAACATGCCAATTTTGGTTCCATTTGCTTGATTAGTTCTTGAGTTATGCAGAAATTTGTGATTAATTTGTATTAGAGCCCACTCTCCTTCCAGAAGAGGAGGGGTCTCACACAATCATAAGAACCTTCCCCAGCCCCAAAAAAACTTGCATACAGATTTTCACTCACAGACAGACAGACAGAAATCCATTTTTATATATATATAAAGGCCGATCACACCAAAATTCGGAAAAAGTATTTATCCTGTTTCTGCCTAATCACTACGAACTGAAATGAAACTTGTTATGTACATGTACAAATGTGAATCACACACATTGTTTACAAACGTGCATTCTGTATATAAGATGGCGCCGTCTAAACTGGTTTGGATTTTGAACTGGGAACGGATTTTGATGTGAACGGCCTTTATATATAGAAATCATGCCTCCAAAATGGGGTTCTATTAGCTTGAATAGTTCTCGAATTATGCATAAATTTCTGTTTCATTTGTATGAGAATCTCCCTCTATTAAAGAGAAAGTGTGGTCTTGAACTACCATAGAAACATTTCTTACCTAAAAAAAACATCCGCATGCCAAATTTGGACCCTTGCTTGATTTGTTCTCGAGTTATGCAAAAAAAAATTGTTTCATTTGAATTGGGGCCCCCTTTTCAGAGAACGTAGGGGTCTCTACCCATAAACACTTTTATTGCCTTCAAAAACCTCCAAAAGCCAAATTTGGTTCCATTTGCTTGATTAGTTAATGATTTATGCAGAAATTTGTGTTTCATTTGTATAGAAACCCTCCCCTTTTAGAAAGGGGAGGGGTCTCGAGTCAACTTAGAAACATTTATTGCCTTCAAAAGCCCCCAGATGCCAAATTTGGTTCCATTTGCCAGAAATTTGTGTTTCATTTGTATGGAAGCCCCTCTTTCAGAAAAGGGGGGGAGTCTCAAATTAGCATAAAAACATTATTTGTTTTCAAAAACCTCCACATGGCAAATTTGGTTCCATTTGCATTATTAGTACTCGAATTATGCAGAAATTTGTGTTTTATTTGTAAGAGAGCTGCCCCTTCCAGAAAGAGGAGGGGTCTCAAACCACCGTAAGAACCTTTCCTAGCCTCAAAAACGCTTGCATGCAAATTTTCACACCAATCGGTTCAGTAGTTTCCGAGTCTATATGGGCCAGACAGACAGAAATTCATTTTTATAAATCAAAGGTTTTTTTTACTCGGGGGATACGTTTCACTTTTAGTATGAAACCGTGTATAAAAAGATTAAAAAGAGTTGATAAATTCACATGCAAAAACATTCTAAATTGCTTCGATTTTGTTTGCATGTGTTACCTTTTCATGCAATGGTCCAAATACAGTTTTTGAAATTTTTAGTGTTTACACCAAAAGTTGTGAATTTACCATATGATTACTTTTTGCCGAAAACGTAACATGTGATTCAAACTTGGTCGATAAGTTGTTCCGTTCTAGAGTTATCGCCGAAAACAAACCGTTTATAAGAAATGTCTAAGGAACCTTAGTGACTTAGAGACCTTAGTGTATATAGATAGATTGATTATAAATGGTCCAACCATTACTAATAACTATAAAGCTTTTGTTTTCCTTTTGAATTGAACAATTTCGAGAGAGAAAAAAACACAAACACAGATATAAAAAAACGACTACCAAAGAAACACGTTAAACAAACAATCTATTGTTAATGTTAGTCAAAAACACGTACAAGAGTTTCATAATTTCCAGATCACGTAGAGCCAAAATATTTCGAGGCGGTACATTGGCGTGTCCACCTCGACCCATAAAGATCAGCTCTGACAAAAAAAAATAGTGAAAAAAATCATTGAAGGCGATTCGTAAATATCCTTCATATCATTCGCCTTCAATAACACCCACATTTGTGAACGAGTCCGCTTTCACATTGCCCGACATCGAAGAATGAGATGGGACCCACACAAAGGTGATGATAAAATAACGCGAAGATAAAGCACTTTTTTCCCGAATTCATTTATTTGTACAGGCTCAATCGAATCAACTTTACAGAGCCAAGTTTTCATATTTATATACATCAGTTATCTTAGAACTAAGGTTAAGGATAGAGACCGATTACTCGCGGTCGTCTCGAGGTTAATAGGAATAACAATCTTAAGGATGGGAAAATTGGGGTGGAAATTTTGAACAGCATAAGGAACAATGGTTTCTTATATCCAGAGCTTCAAATTACAATTTTTTAACTAAACGTTCTTAATTTGGAAAAAAATTACTCACTCACACACACATACTCAACCACATTCACACACACAACCGCAATCACCCTCTGGCGCACACATTCTTCAAAAATTTAACCTAAACAAGTAAGTTAATCAAACTACAATCTAAAGGTAATGTTAGTCAAAAACACATAAATGAGTTTCATAAACTCCAGATCGCGTGCAGCCAAAATATCTCGAATCGGTACATTGGGTTGTCTAAAGCTCAGATCTGACTCCACGATGCTCAGTACAAAACCAAATAACATGATCTGCGTCCTGGTAACCTTGCTCGCATTCACAGAGATTGCTGTCTCCCAGCCCAACACGGAACAAATGGATAAAGTACTTAAAAGCCCTTATATGTTCATAACAAAATACGAGGAGTGTTTTGCCGGCTTCAAGGAGCGGATAATCTCTATAGAACTGAGGTAATCCGTAACAATAACGTATTGATTCGGTGTTAGCGAGGCGATAGCTTCTAACGCAAAGTAATATTGCCGCTAATTCTACTTGAAGTATACGATTGGAGCTATGAATTTTATTGTACATTCCAAAGCCACTGGACTCCTCAATCATTGATCCGTCAGTGAAGAACGTTTTAGTGGAATCAACTTGGCCACACTTTGCAGCATATATCGCAGGAGCAACCGTAGGACGTCGATACTCTGGGGTTCCATGAATCAAAATGCACCGTATTACCGAAGTCGGGGAAACAAACACGACTGGGAATATTCGGCAAGGGGCTGACGTCCTGTGTTATGTACAAGTGCTACAAAGTCATACAGCGAGTTTGAGTAATAAGTAAATTACTAAATCCAAGAAATAGTCGAAAACTACAAATATTCAATAAGAAAGAAGGTCCAAACGTATCTGAGCCTTCCCTGTGAAAAATAAAAGATCGACATAATTCTTAAACTGTTTAGGGATTGCGGAATTCCCGTAATAATTGGTATGAACCAATACTTTAACAGCTTCAAGATTTCCGCACTACAGTTTTAGTCGATCAGTGTACTGAGAAAATGGCCTAATCCCCCGCAATCGTTCATTTTGAATATGGAAGCCAGTTCCGACATGAGTTTGGTGAAGGAAAACAAGCTTTTGCCGAAATCAGAAGATCATCGACATAGAGAATTATTTATAGCTTGTCACTCTCACGGTACTAGACGTACAGGCAGAACAGTAGTTAGTATCATTCACAAATGAACAGTGTATCGAAATGTAGTTATCTGATGGGGAATTGATATTAAACAAGTGTATATTATGTTATCCTGTATTCTTTTTGCGTTTTATTTACATGTCAAAATGCCTAATCAAGTTAGATTATTTTACAAAATGTCGCTGATTGAAAATTCTGCACACTTTGTGTACTGAAAAGGATGACCCGTACAATCAGATTGCAAAAAATGTCGAAGTGCATCCAGCATGTGCAATACAAGTGATGGAAAAAAATGGTGAGCAGTACACTCAGCAGGGTCTGCCGAGAACTGGACAAAAACCTGGTTCCAGATATCCCCAAATTGGAGAACAAATCAGCCTCTACTCGTGATTTGGCTAAGAAATTCAGGACTAGCATCGGAATGATCCAGCGACTCAAGAAAATAAATAATTTGAAGACATACAGGGAGCAGAAAGTACCAAAGCAATCTCCAGAATAGTTGTGTCGTGGCAAAATTAGGGCCCGGAGGCTATACAACCGTATTTTGGACAATCTCTACCACTATGTTTAGATGGACGACAAGACGTACGTGAGAGAAGATTTCAGAAAACTGTCGGTACCACAACTCTACACCAAATTGGAGAGGTAGAATGTCCCAATTGCAGATACCACTGTGCGATGGAAAAATTCAGTGGGAAAGTTCTCGTTTGACAAGCGATTTTCACATGTGACTTGCGATCTGCCATATTCTACACAATTGATTCAATAAATGTTGAAATTTACCGAAACCAGTGCTTGGAAAAGAAGATGCCTGCTCCATATTGAAGCATGAGAATTCTTCTCTCTTCTGGCCGGACATGGCATCTGGTCTTTATGCCAGATCAAGGCTACAATGGTTTTCTGATTAAATCTTTGTCACTGAAAATTGTATCAACTCACCAAACTGTCCCCAGCTGCTACCGATCGAACACTACTGGGCAATGGTAAAACGGAACAATAAAAAGGCGGCTGCCGTGACCCACAACTTGTCAGGTTTCAAGAAAAAGCAGCATCCACTTCGCAGAACTTGATGGACGGTATAAAGGGAGCAGCAATCTGATTTATTTGTCATTTTGGAAGTCCGCGTCAAATCCTCCCAAATCCCAGACTTAAAATCACACTCAACCATCGTTGCTTTGACGAATCGCTTCAGTTTTTCTGGAAATCCATGTTCATTGTTCTCATTTCAGAGAATGTTGTAAAAGGATGTCTGGCTCTCTCATTTTGTTAGTTCATTTAACTCATTTTTGATATATCAAAATAGTGTTGAACGAATCCGCGCCCAATCCGCGCCAGAACATATTTTATGATCAAATCCGCGCCGAATCCACGAAATTCGGGACATCCGCACTGCCATAAGAACCTCAAACTTGTTCTAAATCGGCTGGTGGCAGCAGAAATGTTCAATTGCCAGTAGAAAAACGAACAAGTACATCATGACATGTTCTCCCATGACGGTTCACTGCTGCGTGTGTTCAAATAAGTTGTAATGAAAAATGTAGAATGTTTTGAAAGAAATTTCAAAATCCAGTACATTTACCACCACTGCTCATGATTGTCATCACTAAGGCAAGCAATATTAATGGAACTATTATTACACTGATTTATTTTCGTAAACTGGCATTCACTCGTTTCGTGAACATGAATTATGTATATAGAACAAATGTCTCGTATATTGTAGGAAAAATTCATGTTTCTTTTTATTTGATGCAATCCAATCATTACACCATTTGGTAAAGGGCGATACGGTCAAAATTTGGTCAATATCAACTTGACGTATTTCTTTCAATTTTGCATTTAAAAAACCTAAACACCCCTCATTTTAAAGGTGTGTGTGTGTAGAATGTTGCTCCTATTTTGATTTTGGAATTCACTCTTCAGTTGTCAAAATGCCGTCCAAGCAAGAAGAGCAGCGTATCAAAATTTTGCTCGCGCATCGCGAAAATCCGAGCTACTCGCACGCAAAGTTGGCAAAATCGCTAAAAGTTGCCAAATCAACCGTTACAAATGTAATTACAGTGTTTGGGGAACGTTTGTCGACAGCCAGGAAGTCTGGATCGGGGGGAAATCGAAAACCGGAAGCCGTTGAGACGACAAAGAGAGTTGCCGGTAGTTTCAAGCGAAACCCTAACCTATCTCTCCGAGATGCCGCAAATAAGCTGGGTGTATCGTCTACAACCGTGCATCGAGCCAAAAAACGAGCCGGACTATCGACTTACAAGAAGGTAGTGACTCCAAATCGCGATGATAAACAAAATACGACGGCCAAAGCGCGATCCCGGAGGCTGTACACGACGATGCTGACGAAGTTTGACTGCGTGGTAATGGACGACGAAACCTACGTCAAAGCCGACTACAAGCAGCTTCCGGGACAGGAGTTTTATACGGCAAAAGGAAGGGGAAAGGTAGCAGATATTTTCAAGCACACGAAACTGTCAAAGTTCGCAAAAAAATATCTGGTTTGGCAAGCCATCTGTACCTGTGGCTTGAAAAGCAGCATTTTCATAGCTTCCGGGACTGTCAACCAAGAAATTTACGTGAAAGAGTGTTTGAATAAACGTCTGCTGCCTTTCCTGAAGAAACACGGTTGTTCCGTACTGTTTTGGTCGGATTTGGCCTTATGCCATTACGGTAAAAGGCCATGGGTGGTACGCCGCCAACAACGTGCAGGTGGTTCCCAAGGACAAGAACCCTCCCAACACGCCAGAGCTCCGCCCAATTGAGAAATACTGGGCTATTGTCAAGCGGAACCTAAAGAAGACCAAAAAACTGCTAGGACGAGCAGCAGTTCAAGGCAAACTGGCTTTCTGCGGCGAAGAAGGTGGACAAGGTGGCTGTACAAAATCTGATGGCAGGGGTCAAGCGTAAGGCCCGGCAATTCGGATTTGGAAAAGCGGAAGCCTAACTGAATATTTTTCCTGAATTTTATACTAATTGAACTTGAAAAAGAAATTTTTTGAAGATTTTGAAATTTGATTTTTTATATAAACGATTTCACCGATTTACACGCGTTTTCCCTTGACCAAATTTTGACCGTATCACCCTTTATGGTGCACGAAATTGATTTCGTGGAGACCGGCCAATCGCTGCTTCTCTTTTATCGTGTCCATACATGTTGTTAATGCTGCTGGGGTGAGCGGGAAAAAATTATTTATCCCAAAATAAGAATTAAAGCGCTGCCGAGAGTTAAAACTTCATACTCATTAATCAAGTAACTTCTCACGCGTCACAATGACCTCATGAGATCGACCTCAGATTCAATAAAGGCTGTACGGAATCAAATTGTGACATTCACAAACATTCGGCAAAATTCGCCCGTTCAACCAATCATCTTCAAACTTTCAGGGAGTAAAATAAAACATGTTATGAAAATTTTCCCATGTTTGTTTTATTCAATTTCAATTCCATATCGTAATGCACGAAACTTCTTCTTTACACTACTCGTAAGGTCCTGTACAACATTTGAACCAACTTTTTTTGCGTGGCAATCCATTTTTTATTCATATCTTCTTCCGATTTCACTTCCTTACTATGCTTCCGAAGTGCCTGCTTCATGATGACCCAGTACTTTTCAATTGGCCACAGTTCCGGTGCGTTCGGGGGGTTGAGATGCTTCGGTATTAAATTGACCTCTTTATCCTTGTACCACTCCAAAACCTCTTTCGAGTAATAGCACGAGGCTAAATCCGGCCAGAAAATCGTAGGACCATCGTGTGACCTCAGAAGAGGAAGTAGACGCTTTTGAAGGCATTCCTTTAGGTATACTTGACCATTGACCGTTCCAGTTGTCACGAATGGGGTGCTCCGCTTTCCACACGAGCAAATTGCTCGCCAAATCATATATTTTTTGGCAAACTTTGACATACTCTGCATCCTAACGTCCTCAGGGACATCGAATTTGTGATGAGCAGTGAAAAATTGGAGCCTCGGAAGTTGCCGGAAGTCTGCTTTTACATACGTCTCATCATCCATAACAAGGCAATGTGGTTTCGTCAACTTCTGGGTGTACAGCTTCCGTGCACATGTTTCTGCCATTCATCGCGAGTAGGCGCCTTTTGGACTTTGTACGTGTGTAGTCCTTCACGTTTTTTTTCGCATATTGCAAAGTTTTGGTTAGATTTAGTTTCTTAGCCACATCTGGAACTGAACTGTTGGGATTCCTTTTGAAAGCTTGAACTACCAGCTTGTGATCCTTAACACTATACGGAGATCCATTTTTGCCACTTTTTTTTCCGATTGATGGTCAATTTTAAACACGAGAAACCGTAGAATGTACCATTCCCAGCTTTCTGCTGATGGCACGATGAAAAAAATCCGGATTTTCGAGGTACGTGCACGAAATTTCTTTGCACCGCTGTTGTTCTTCCGACTCCATCTTCGCAAAATAGCAATAGAAAATACCCAACGGGTAAAAAGTTACAGCCATTTAAAAGTGGTGCAATTTGATTCCGTACAACCTTTCATAGCTCTTGCCAAAAATACAGGCTCGAATCCCAAATCAGAAACATTAACAAAAACGCTAGACAACTTCACGAGGTTGCACTTTTTCTTTCAATTACATTTCGAGTTGATAATGTATATCTGTCAGTCATTCATGCAACCACCAGAGAGACGTTACTTTTTTATTGGTAACAAATAACACTGATCGACAGAGATTTTTAGACCTAGAACCCATGCCAGTTTCTATTAGCTTGGGTAAAAAAAACACCGAATATCGTATTTTGACCTCATTCGGTTTGCATTTTCTTCACAAATTGACATCAAAAATTGAAATTTTGATATATTTTGAGAACCACTCAAATAACTGCCTCAGCTTAAATGTAGAAAATCCAGAAGCATTTTTTTTAAATTGCTCAGACTACGTGCCTCGTAGCGAACGAGTTCTGATCTAATGTGTACACTATTCAAGAAGCTCTGACCCCTCGAATATCTTTTTTGAAGATGCCATCTTGTTGTATGTCAATAATCTCAAGATCCACTGTTGATTCAGCACCTGAATCAATTTACCTTAAAACTGTAAATTTATACACGATCTAGATCTCACGAATCGAGTCACGATCTATACACAAAGTTCACATGTATGCTAGAGCCACGTAGCGGATGAGTTTTGAACTAATGTTAACACCATCCGAAAGGCCTCACTCAACCATACATTTTTGTCGAAGACACCAACTTCCTGTATGTCAAGGATCTCGAGATTCGGGTTATGAAGTAAGTTAACATGCACACTAGCGCCGCGTAGTGAGATAATTCTGAACTTTTATGTTTACCATTATGAGGGTCCTGGTCAACTTTGCCCAAAGAAGTAACTTCCTATACACGAAAGATCGCGAGATATTTTCTGATGAAACAACAAAGGTCAATCCCCATATACAGGGTGCGGCAGAAAATAATGTGAAAATGTTCAAACTTGAGTATTGGGTTAATTCGTGTAGCTAGTGACTAATTTCTGTCGAAAGTGTATTTGTTTATGTTTACTTTCAAGTGCTGCATCCAAACATTCTATTTGTTTTATTGCAAATTCGTCAAAATGTTCGCAGTGATCACCAGTTTGTTGCTCGCCCAGAAGAAGCCGAAAGAGATTGCTAAGGTAGGTGCCATTTGGCTACAGTTAACCGCATAAAAAAGTCCCTGCAGGATGGTCCTAAGCAGCGGAAGCCGGGAAGCGGACGTTCGCGCTTTGCACGCACGCCAAACGTTATCAAATCGGTGCGTTCCATAAGAAAACATGCAATGGAAGCCAATATTTCGGAGAAATCTATGCGGAGAATCATCAAAGAAGACCTGTATGCATCTTCCAGAGCCAGAGTGAAACGCCACTTCATTATGGACCGGATCAAGGAACTACGAGTGACTCGTTCCAAGAGATTGCTTTCCTTGTTGAAGAAGGAAAAAATGACAATACTGTTCTCCGACGAAAAGCTTTTCAGCATCGATTCTGTGGCCACGGAACGGACCGGTTCATTTCACCGCAGAAAATGGACAACGTTCCGGAAAAAGTGAAATTCGAATTTCAAAACAAACATTCGGCTGGTTTCATGATGTTTGGCTTGGTGGCGTCCAACGGTTTGAAAATGCCGCCTGTTTTCATTGATGCTGGAGTTAAAGTCAATACCGAAGTGTATGTCGGTATTTTAAAGGACCAACTGCTTCCCTGGGTGAAGGCCAACTGCTCCGCGGACCAAAATGTTGTCCTACAGCAGGATGGAGCGCCGTGTCACACGTCCAATCGAACCCAACAATGGTTGAACGATAACATGAAGTTTTGGCCGAAGGATTTGCGCCCCCTAGCAGTTCAGATCTTAATCCGTTGGATTATTCGATTTGGGCATATGTTGAAGCACGAGCCTGCAAAACATCACACCCTAGTGTGAAAACCCTTAAGTCAACCATAACACGCACATGGCAGTCAATGTCGGAGAACTACGTCCGAAAGGCATGCTCTGGCTGCCGGTATCGGCTCGAGGATGTTATTAATAAAAATGGAGGACACATTGAATAAATTTGTTTAAAATGACTTTATAAAGATAACTGTACTCGAAAATGTTGATATTATTGCTTGAATTAGTTAAAAATGGGATTTGAAAGAAATAGAACAAATTTTCGCATTATTTTCTGCCGCACCCTGTGCCCCCACTGCATCTTTGAGACTACTATCAAGGGAATGTGGGATTTTCGGGGAGTTTACTGTACTCTGCTGTTTTTTACTAAAATAAGCTGCCTTGTCGGAGTAAAGTCGGATCGACACATTTTTTTCTGCAAAGTCTGAGAAAATTCAAAAACTTCCTTCTGGAGCATTAACATTTAAGCTGAGGCAGTAATTTCAATTTTCGATGCAAATTTGTGGAAAAAAAATGCAAATCGCAGGGAGTCAAAATACGATATTCGGTTGTTTTGGGAGCCAAGCTAACGGAACCTGACATGACGCTCTGGGTCTCAAGACTTTTTTCGAATTTTGTAGACCAGTGTTATAAGCAGGGATGCCATATTCACAGACATGTCTGTAAATTTACAGACATTTCATTTTTGTTGCAGATTTTTTTAACGATACAGACATTTAGCAGACATTTTATTTACGTTGCAGACTTTTACAGACATTTGAAATATTTTTTAATTTCAAATAAAGGTACTCTCAGAAGTTCGGATTAAAAACGTACTAGGGTATGAACTGGAAGATGTATAACCAAAATTATATACTCTAATTGTTATAACAAATAGTAAATTTTATTTTATCGTTTGAATACTATTACTTTTGTGATCCTACATTTGCTCTAAAGCCCAGCCAGTTGCCACTTGGGGACAGAACAACAGTCAAAGTTATGAGCTATTGAAATAAATCTTAAAACTCTGATTTTTTTCCAAAGTACTACTAAACGCATTTTAGTGCGTTTGCACTAGGGATTTAGAAGTTTATCCCTGAATCAGTCTTAGATTCCTAGAAGTATTGAAAGAAACGAGCCAGAATTTAGGGCATATCCTGGAAAGTTTAGAAGAAGACTTCCCAGAGTTTCAGGAAGATAATTTCTATAAGTTCAGGAAGAGACTTGCTCAAAAAAAAAAAACTTCTCCGATGTTCAGGTAAAAAATTCTTAGAAGTATTGGGAGCATGCAGTTCAAGCAAGAAGAACCTTCAAAAATTCATGACCGAACATTACCGAAGTTCAAGATCAAACTTACCAGAATTTCAGGACAGAACTTCCCCAAGAAACAGGAGAGGACTTATCGGAGCTACACGAAGAAGTATAAGGAAGAGGACTTCTTAGAAGTTTGGAACTTTTCAGAGGTTTTTGAGTTCTTCCCAGAAATTCAAGATTGAACTTCCCAGAAGTTCAGAAAAAAACTTCCCCAAATTTCAGATGGGAACTAACCAGGAAGGGCACTACCTATAATTTCTCAGAAAATCAGGAAAAAAGTTCCTCCGGATGATGCGTAATAGAAGTTGAGGAGAGTACTTCACAGAAGTTCCGGAAGAAAATTCTTAAAAGGTTAGTTGGAACTTCCCAGAAGTGCTAGGCAGCTTTTTCAAAGCTAAGAGGTGAACATTTCAAAATTTCAGAAAACGGATTTCTCCAAATTATTAAGAGAGAACAGAATGAAACTTTCCAGGAGCATTGGGGGTGCTTCCTTCTAATTTGAGCACGAATTTCCCAATATTTCCGGAACAAACTTCCCCAAAGTTCTGGAGAAAACTTCCCAAAAGTTCAGAAGAAGACTTTTCAGAAGTCCAGGAAGAAACTTCAAGAACAAATTTAAGGGAATTTTCTTAAAAATTTTGGAGACGGCTTTCTCAAAGTTTCAATAAAACTTTCCCGACAGGTCAGGATGGGACCAATAAGGGGTTTGGACAGAATAAGCTCAGGAAAAATCTTCCTCGAATTTCAGAAAGAAACTTACCATAGAGGGCACTACTTGTAGGATCAAGGTTTTTTTTTTAAATTAGTAAAGAACTCCTCAGACGTTCACAAGAGGACTCATACTCTCAGAAGTTTCGAAGAGACTAAAGGTTTAGTTGGAACTACCCAGTAGTGCTAGAGAGCTTACCTAAAATTCCGAATCGAACATTCCAGCATTTCAGAATAAGAACTTTTCGAAGTTCAGGAAATCCCAGATGTTCAGGTAGATACTTTTGATAAAATCAGGAAGAAACTTACCAGAAGTAGAGGATGAACTTTCTCGTAGATCAGTGAATAAATTCTCAGAAGTTCAGGAAGAAACTTCTAACAACTTTAGGAATATTTTCCAAGAAATTCTGGAGAGTACTTTCCCAAAGTTTCCCAATGGTCATGAGGAAATTTGCCTGAAGTTCAGGAGGAAACTTCCCAGAATTTTAACAAAGAGCGCATTCTCTTGAAATTCAAGAGATAATCACTGACTAACCGAAGAAGCGGTCTATACAAATCATCACTATATCATCACTCATGATAGCATATAAAAATATGGTACACATCATCTGCCTAACCGTTCACATCATACTATGAGGACACACACTCATGCCGGAATTACATTTCCTTATTTTCCATCTCAACTCGTTTGAAAGATTTGATCAGTACAAAAATTTCCCTGAAACAGAAGAATAAAAAAAATTAAGAAGTTTATTAATATATCCACGAAGTATTCGAGAATAGTTCCAAAGTTCAGAGAATCTATGTATATATCGATATAAAAATGAACCGAATCTATATATGTAAAAATAAACTCGAAAACTACTGAACCGATCAGCGTGAAATTTTATGGAGGGGTTTTTGAGGTGGGGAAGGTGGGTTTCTATAAAAAAAATCCTTTTAGTGTCATTGTAGTTTTTTTTAATTATAATTTATGTAACGGAAGATTGACACTGTTATTCATTGTAATTCAATGGTTATTGTTGAACCAAACAAAAGTCTGTTGAATTTATCAAATGAAAACTAAATTTTGATTTTCAAATACAAAACTGGAACAAAGAACTTTACAGGGGGACAAAAAACTATAGAAAATTGTGTCATCTATGCTTCAGTGTCACTTTAAAAATATGAAACAATAGTGTAAGGTTGCATATAATCCAAGAACAGATGCAGAAATGTTTACTTAATCACAATATAGAGATAATGACATAACTCGCTTTCGTCTTACCGTTGAAAGAAGTCTAATTTTGTAAAAAAAAATTACAGACTTTTATAGTCATTCCCAGACATTTCAAATTTTTATCATAGATATTTGAAAAAAATATCTGGCATCCCTAGTTATAAGTAACTCTTTGTACTGTAAAATGAACGATTTTTATTCTGTAGTTTTGTCACAAAAATTTCGTAAGTATCGCGATTAGAGAAGGGCTCAAGTGAATAAGAAAGGCAAATAAATAGGCTTTTGAAATTCAAGTTATGACTAGGCGTTAAATAGATACTCAGCGAAAATTCCCCAAATTTCATCACAGTGTCACTTCCCATACAAAAAGCACGATACCTGGCCTATCAATGCATTACCAGAAGGAATTATTAATGAGCAGATATATAACCTACGAACATAAATAATCACCAAGCCCCACGTTCACAACAAAGCTGATAGACACGGAAGGGCTCCATTTTAAAGACAATCACCATAAATGCCAGTTTGGAAAAGCACTCTATCATTCCTCCCCACCACACCCATCACCTTCACTTTTTCCACAGAACCGTATCCTCACAAAAGAAAACAACCAACCCCCCCTAACCTCTCATCTACAACTCAACAGCGAACGGGGTAGAAACGGCACATCTATTATTATGTGCCGAACGCCCTCCACGATTATTCCTGCAGATAAAAATAGATAAATTAAACCAATTGTATCATTAAATACCACCGGCGACCCCGCCCCCCGGATCCACAGCCAGAGATAAGCAAGTCGATTTCTCATGAAATTACAACACACATCGCCAGCCACTGCTGTTATTTTTCTGTTTGGAATTTTTACTCCTTCTAGAAACAAATATTTTATTTCTATATATTTTGCCATTCTTTAAAACCATTCTCTTCTCTGCTTTATAAAACAAATATATAATAATCTTCCTCGCGCTTCTTTGGGTTTCTGTGTGCACCTTCACTTTTCTTCCTCGCCCTATCTTCCACTAAATCGTTCTAGATCTTCAGCTCGAATTCAGCGAGCCTTGATTCTGTGTGTCGTACAATCACGTTTTGGTTTAACTAACACTAATTTAGATATATTAGTTTGTTTTTTTTTCTCCGATTAATAATACTCCTCCACACGTCGTCTTCGGATTTGTTCACTTCCGCTAAATAGGGAGACGCCAATCTCCACCCAAAAAAGTAAAAACATGATTTTCCAAAAAATGCTCCTCCACTAGTTTTAGAAATTTCAATTTCGTTGTTTCACAAATACTGATCTCACATTTTTCTTCTTTTTTTTTTGTTATTATTTGTAATTTGCTTAGCTACAATATTGTACATAACAATTCAAATATTTCAACACTTGTGATATATAAGAAGTTGAGTTAAAGGAGAAAGAGCTGTCGCGAAGAGCTGCGGCATCATCGTTGATGATGCCCAGATAGCATAGAGTATACGGTATGCGGCGTCGCGCGCGTCGATCGTTAAGCTGTGTTTACACTGAGGCAACTCGCGGCAACATCCATAGGACCAACTTTGCCCTATCGATGATGCCTCGAGTTGCCTCATCTCAAGTGCACCGTTACGGGAAACGAGGGGGTTAAACACGTACATACATACTAGGGAGATCTATCTACAGAGGATACAGGTCCACCGGCTACGGCACTTGCCCCGCCGGAGCAAATACTGGTGACTGGCGACGCTAGGGACGATATGCTAGCGGAGCACGAGTGCCGACAGGGTTGCGGCGAGGTCGGATTCGACAGGCCGGATTCGTGGATTGGCGACAGCGTCGGGCTGCGATTACGTATTACGTTCTTGCGTCGATTGCGCCGGTAGGATGATGACGATGGTGGATGGACCGGTATTCGGATCGTTGTCGGTTGTTGTTGCTGCTGTTGAACGAACGCTAGCGTATCGGCCAGCTGCTGCAGGTCGTCGGTGGTATTCTTGAGCTTGCGTCGTGCCGGTGGGGGCAGAGCTGGCATCGTTGGCGGAACTTCTGTACGAATGGTGCCATGGTGATGCTGGACGGAAGGCGATCCCGGGCCGCAGGCGGAAATGCCTGCGGCTACCACTGCGGAACACTCGGTGGTCGAGAGCGGTCGAACTTGGTTCTGTTTAACACAGGCTGCTGCGGCGGCGGCGGCCGATGCGGTATTGGTATTGGTAGATGCCGGATTGAGACCAGGCCGACAACGGGGTCGTCGGTAGCGATCGATCATTCGCATCATGTGCCGCAGACGGACCACTGGCCATGGACGCACGAGACGCGCTCGGGGACGCTTCGGTACGGGAGAAACGCTGTTTGGCATCAGGCTTACGTCGTTCCCGTTGGCGTCGTTGAGGATGCGATTGTTGTTGTTGCCGTTGCTCGTCGAACTCATACTGGTGTAGTTGTTGTTGATGGCATTGTGTTCGCCAACCGACGACGCCACCAGATTGTTGTTTTCATGGAATCCATTTCGGCTACTGTTACTGCTACTAGTGCTACTGTTATTGTTGCTAATACAGTTATTATTCCTAATGTTATTGGCACGATTTTCATTATTTGTCAGTTCGTAGGGATTCAGCTGCTGCTGCTGATGATGCAAATGATTATGTTCAACTACGTTGGTTATTTCCGGGAAAGTTGGCGCAGAGGTCTGTTGCTGGACTACAGCCGATATTGACCTCAACGGGTCGCCAGGAACGTCCGGACTATCCGGAACGTTGGAACAGCAGTTCCATTTCCTCTTCCATCGATGATGTTTGGTGAGAGATTTGACGCAACATCGCTTTTCCTGGAGGGCGGCAGCGGTTATCTGTTCGCCATTCATCCACCACAGTGCTTCCCGGAGGAGACTTGACCTTTAAAGCTACAGAACGTGCACTGTTCGCTGTAGTGGACATAGGATTCGGCCGTCGTTGTAGTCTCAAAATCATCTCCGTTGATGGTTTGCCGAAACTGAGAACAGCAGTGAAACGTTCTCGATTCACATTTCTCACGGGGATGGCCTTTGACGGCGGCAATGTTCCGCTCTTCCAACATTGAACACATGTAGAAAGCGGCCTTCTGGTGGGAAGCCGTCGATGTGCTGGTTGTGGCCGTAGCCAGCGAGACCGCATCCAGGTTCCGGAGTCCTGCCGAGGTGATGTTGTTGGTACATTCCTTCGAGTTATCACAGCAATGCAAGGTACGAGGTCGTTGGCGGTTCAGGTCGTTTAGAGTGCCCGAAACCGGCAGGACCGAGGAATTGATTGAGGAACAGACGTAAAGCTCCGGCAGGTGATTCGGCTTGGTACAGTTGGTGGTGAATGTGCTCAGCTTGGAGGTTGTGCCAGCGGCGGTGGATGTAGTGGTTGTTGATGGACCATTTGCGAGGTGTCGAGCATTCTGAGCGATCGTCGGCAGATTAGTCATCACATTCTGACGATTGTTGCGGATGTACTCGTAGGTGGTGAGACCGAGGAACGAAATGTAGACATGAAAGAAGCATAGATGAATGAGAAGGCCCGCTGCTATCGCAGCCAGGATTCCCAGGAATCCGATGAACACCAAGAATATGGTGTTGTTGACGCTGATTCCGGTGGATTCCAGTGGCTTGTCGGCTGCCGATTCCGTCGGTTCGGTGCCATTCTCCGTTGTCGTGTCATTGTTGAAGAATGTTTGATTCAGTAGCAAATCCTGGGCAGAGCTAGTGATGTTATCCAAAAGCGTCGGTAGTGTAGTGTTAGTATTCTGTAGGTCCTGATCGGTTTGATCTGTAGCAGTGTCAGCGATAGTGGTTCCGCCGGAAGCCGTATCGTTCGCAAAACCAAACCAAGCCAAGTTAAGCCAATCGGGCTGTACATGGTACAAGACGATTTCGACGACGGCCGCGGCCAGAATGACCAAAGCCGCGATTACAGCACTCACCACGCACATAAGGAATGCCGCATAGTTTCGACCGCCGACACAGTGATTTAACCATTTGCAATGGTGATCGAACGTCCCGACGCACTTATTGCAGACGCTACAGTGTTTCGTACGCTGGCTACTGGTTTTGATGTTGCACAGATGGCACCGTCCGTTCTCAATCACGTGCGAATGCTTACTGCGGTCGAACTCGGGCACAACCGT
Source organism: Aedes japonicus (assembly GCA_034211315.2). NCBI lineage: Eukaryota > Metazoa > Arthropoda > Insecta > Diptera > Culicidae > Aedes > Aedes japonicus. Next base: position 32,162 of record JASCZW010003765.1, read on the forward strand.
GCGAGTGCTTTTCCGACGAAGCTCGACGTCGGCTGGATCGAGCAGCAGTGCTGCCAGATGAGATACCAAGTGGAATAGATACAGAGCAGCTAGCAGATAGTACAGCGGTTCTTGCACCGAGGGCTTGAGAGCCGGTATCAGTACGGCAAAGGTCGAGTAACCGAACAGAACCAACGCAAGCCAACCGACTAGCTGAAGAGGATGCAACGGCAGCTGCAGTCCATGGACACGTCGATCCTTGCGATACTCGGAAGCTCCCAAATTATCTTGCGACGAACAGAACTGATTCCGCGTGAGTTTGCGACCGTGCTTGACTAGGGCTTTGCGAAGTGTTGTAGTGGCGGCACCTCCTTCGTGTTTCGGCTGCTCTGACTGGTGATGCTCTGTGAGCATGATATTCAATCCAGGATCGATGGGTTATTGACGCCTTTTCTTCTATTGTTGTCGGTAATTGCTCTACCATCATAATACACTCGATTCGTCCCGAGAAACACATACGCACAACAAACACTCCAGCCGACCACACACGCGACCGTTGCCTTCAGTTGGTTTTATCGATTGCTGTTATTTTTCACACCCGATGTGGCTCCCACGCTCCGAAAAATAAAGTTACAAAACACCTCCACCACCCTTTTCTCAAGAACGTAGACACGCAGCCTTCTATCCTTCCCGTTCCACTTGCGATTCGAATTCCAATCAGCAAACTTCCATTACGCTCATTATTCACGCTTCGTATTCCGACGAGGACAAAGCAGGACTTGGTCTATTTTTAATTCCGCATTCAAAATTCCAGGCACACACAGACACTATTTTCCTATCTACGATTTTTTATTCCACAGTTGAAAAACTACTCCCTCCTGCTGCTACTGGCGTCGGCGGTCGTCACAACACTCAACCGACCGAATCAGCTTGCCGTGCTCCAAAGCGACACGTTAGATCCTTTCGGGTTCACTCACATCTCCTTTCGCTATTATTGGGATCCTTGGCTTTGCGTGTCGTTCCAGTTACTGCGAAGTCACGTACCGAGTTCATCGGTTACCATATAACGCCTCTCCGTGTCGCATTTCCGCTCACAGTCCCCCACACTGCACCGTGCTGCTATGAAAGGGCATTATGTAATAGAATTCACCAAATCACCATGCCATTCTTCCTCCATTCGCACATTGTTTTCAAAACATTCCCAAATCACCCACTTCCAATATGTTTTCTTCTTTTTTCTTTTCCCCGAACCGTGCTTCTATCCTCAATCGAAATTCGTCGATCCACTCCACTACAAAGGAAGTAAGAAGTGTGCCACCGGTCGGTGCCCTAGCGTGTGTATCCTCCGCCAGGTGTATGTGCCACTTCCCGCCGACTAGACCGATGAGAGCGACCACTACGAGCATGGAAAACCATCGACAACATTTTCCACTTTTCAATTAGGCTGTGGCTGCACGCGGCGCGCAACGACGGCCACGACCACGACGACACGGCGCGAGTATATGTTTGTGTGCGAGCCTACGGTTGTCCCTTTTCGCTGTCCGTTATCAAATCCACTGCACAGAAGGAGCAAGTTCCACGTTGATGCTGATGGGCGAATTTTTGGTTACCGGTTCCGTTCGTGGCTCAACTGTGACTGAGCAGCGTCGAAGGGCGAACATGTCTTAGAAGGGGAAAATGTCAAAGCTGCAGTCTGGAGCAACACGGTTCACTCGGTTGGTGTCGGTCGGTGGGTGAGTTCCCGCAATGAGTTACCCTTCCAGGAGTTTCCAGGGGAAGGGTAGAAATTGCTTATCAGTGTGGGGACTTTGTTCTCTATTCGGAATAGCTGGGCGAAAGGGACGATTTGGACAGATGGATGTTCTCTTTGCGTCGGGGATTTCTACAACGGGTAATCTTGGATTCTAGCGACCTTTACTTTTAAGACGGCTGTGTGTTGCCTGGGATGGTATTTTTCGGAATACACTGAGAAGAACAAGAATTGGACCACCTTTTCGGAATTTTCATTAGGGCTCAATTGAATTGTACTCATGTTAGCCTCGAATTGATCTTCTATCGGATATGTCAACTTTTCCTCTTCAAGATGATGTGATGGATCAATGCACAGTGGTCGAGAATGCGTATTTAGCTGGAAAGATACATTTTCAGTCTAAGTTTGAAGTTTTGAAGCAAAATTGTCTTAGACAAAGTTGTTTTGAATATCTAGGTGCTTCTTTTGGTGTGAATAAAAACTAGGGTGGTCCTTATTTTCAGTGAAATCGAATTTTTAACTTTTTTACTAGCAGAAATAAAGACATACATTGCATTGTTTGAAAAAGTTGTAGAATAAATAATTTCAAGCTACAGAAAAAACAGTTTTTTGCTCTAACTTTTTTATTTCAAATTTGCCAGCAACGTTGTCTTCGGATGATTTTTATGACTTAAAACGAAATGTGTAAATCTTACCGTTAGCGAGTAATTGACAATTTTCTTATAAAATTACGCTCTTTTCAAAATCGTTTTGCTCAATTTAAAAAAATATAATCTATCTCCATGCCCTATTATATGCAATAATCAAAATACTTTAAAATTCTGCTAAGAAATAGTTTTTTTGGTTTGCCCCAACTAAAAAAAACAACATTTGAAAAAGGCCCATTTTCTTTACAAAAACCATAACAACTTTTGTTTGACATACGATAGAGGCAATTTCAGCGCACTAAAAGTTGTAACTTTTATTGAAATTCTTGAATCAATGGGAAGACACCTTTGCTGAAAAATTTGAAATAAAAAAGTTACAGCAAAATAACGGATTTTATAGGGACACCCCAAGCTTCGTAGGAAATATGCTCTAATTCGGTTATATCAAAAGGTACAGAAAAAATTATACCATCAAAGTTGCTTATTCTGCAAATAAAAAGTTAGATTTTCGATTTCTCTGAAAATAAGGACCACACCTAGTTATTCGAAACAACTTTGTGGAAGACAATTTTGCTCCAAAACATCAAACTTAGGCTGAAAAACGTATCATTCCAGTTAAATTCGCATTCTGGACCACTGTGCAATGAGGTAAGTTCTCAGTGTCGAGAAATTTATGGAAAAATCCATTGCTTACGTTATTCAGGTCGGCCTCAAAGCTTAGATTATACTGTTTGACAAAACGCCAAACCCCCAAACAATTTTGACAAATATATTTGAAAAACGTGTGATCGCCAACCAAATATATATGACCAGATATTGCTATGGCGAATATTTGGTGTGTGCGTTTTGTTCCAATTATGTGGCAATTTGTCAAATAGTGTGATGTGGAACGCAGGATTTAAAGATTACAAATGGGATTACAGCAAAGCAAACCAACCAAATCACAGCATTTATTTTTCATTCGAAAGTTATTCATTCGAATGTTATTGATATAAACCATATTAATTCAATTCGAATCGCTCGCCCTTTTTCTTGATAACTTTGCGCAAACGCTTTGTAAACCCACCACAGCTATCACGCACGATTTCCTGAAGAATTTGGTCCCAAATATCAACCCAAATGTTTCTTGAATCGATCTAAAGTAAGCCCTTTCGTAGGACCTATACAGTCACCGGCAAAATAAAGTAGACCAGGAGAGGCGCTTCATGATCGACATATCCAGGGCACAGTTAAGCATGGTGGAGGAAACGTGATGGTGTGGGGTTGTTTTTCTTGGGCGGGTGTTGGTGCTTTGGTAAAAATCGATGGTATAATGACAGCAGATTCCCACATCGACATATTGCGTGAGAATTTGGAGGTTTCGTTGGTTAAAACTGGGCTGCAAAACACATTTGTGTTCCAGCAATATAATGACCCAAAACATACCGCGAAGAAATCAAAGGCATTCTTCCGTTCCTGCCGTATTAAACCTATGGAATGGCCCCCCAAGAGTCCAGATGTGAACCCAATAGAGAATCTGTGGGCCATCTTGGATTCACGAGTTGATAAGACAGTAGTTACCAACAAACATAACTATTTTCAAGCTCTTTAGAACGCCTGGGAAGATCTTGACTCACAACACCTGAAAAATCTGGTGGAGAGTTTGCAAAAACTGTTGAAGGCCAGGGGAGGACAAATCAACTATTGATCACTCAACAGACTGGATCTACAACTTGTTTTTTTTAAAGAAAATAAGAAGTGGGCATTTTATTTTGACATGCATAATTTCTACTATAGTTTGATCTTTCTTGAAGAAAAAAATGAATTTGCAGGACAAGTATTTTTTTATGTACCAGACAAGAAAAGAACATAATAAATATGCCATCAAAACAACAAAACTTAGAATTTTTCACTTTTTTTACAGTTTGCTGCACAAAAAGGAGAAACTGGGATAGGTGGGCACTTTTTTTCTGGCGGTGACTGTATGTTGAAGCATATAACCCCAAACAAAGTAGTCAAGTGGGTTGAGATCCCGTGAAGATGCAGGTCATTCTTCGCTTGTGATGAAATCGAGCAAATTTTCCGCGCACCACACTTGTGTCTTCTTTGCTTTGTGAGCTGGAGATGAATCCTGTGGGAAACAACATGGTGTATTCCCATACAGCGTTGAAACATGAGGAAGCAGATGGTTCTTCAAAACCTGCTCGATGTAATATTCAGTGTTGATTTTTACGTTAGGTTCTATGAAAACAAGAGGAAGTTTTCTTTTTCGTGAAACGGCGCTCCATACCATGATTTTCGAAACATTCTGATAGCGTTCTACAGCTAGTTCACCTCTTGGAATATGGGCAAGACGTTTGCCGTACACACGATCATTTTGTTGATTATGACTGTCCTGAATCCGAAAATAAAATCTCGCAGTCACCGTGCCGAACCAAAAGATGTCTGCTTCTTTGGACCCTGAATTGCCCTTGACGCTCCGTCAACCCGTGAACCACTTGTTTTCTTGTACGGCTTGCATTCCAGATCATGTCTGGGGAGCCTGTTCATTGAAGCAGGGGACATTTGCAATTTTTTGCTCAATACGGCCCAGATACGGCCGAATTACATCTTATTCGCTCCATCACACATTTGATCTTTTGCTTCGTTCTGGCAGTTCGTCTGGCCCCTCCTATGTTTTGAATATGGAATTTTCAGTTTCCTTGAACAGTTTCAAGGTACGAAGAACAAAACGCTCACTCACTCCGAACTGCTTAAGGCTATTGAATATCTGACACGGTCTAAGCGTTTGCAAATATAATTTTAAAACTTGCTCCCATATGGCTTCCATGGTAGCTGATAAATATAAACAAATGGAATCGCTTATTTATCTTCAGCTGACAGCAGAATACACTCAAAACGGGTATAATCAACCCAGCTGAAATAAACCAAGACTGAAAAAAGGTGACACCTATTGTGAGACACACTGTACTAAAATCGTAATCTCCGGATTTTAGTGTGGAAAGAGATGTCCGAAAACATCTTCCACAATGTCTTCGATGCAGTTCAAATTAAAACTAAGTAGTCGAACCACCGAATTCACTTTAAGCTATACCATGTAAAACTCAAGCAGACGAAGTCCAGTCAAGGAGCAAAAACTTATGCAGCGGAGGACGACCATACAACAATACAACCAATACAAATCCAATCCAATTCAAGATTAATCCAAAAACAAATCGAATCTGATTAAACCTTCATCCAAACCAAATTCAATCCAAATGAGATTTAAAGCCAACTCAATTAAATCTAATTCAAATCTAACACAAATTAAAATTCAACCTAAATTCAATTGAAAATCCAATTAACATTCACTCTAAATCGTATTTACATTCAGTTCATGTTTAATGCAAAAAGAGTAGATTAGATGTCTTTATTTAAGACTTTCAGCCTTTAATACAAATTCAATCCAAACTCAAATCCAATCCCATTCCATTCTAAATCCAGTTTGAATCCAACGAAAACTAGTTCAAACCTAATCTAAAGTAACTTACTTACTAACTTATATCTCCTGTCCATCCCTAGGGTTGCTCAGGGTCAACGTGAATGACTTCCATCCTGGGCGGCTGCTTGCTTTAGCCTTGACTTAGGCCCAGTTCAGATTTCAATCGACTTCCTTTATTTCCTTATTGAGGCTCTCACGCCACGAGCCCCTGGGTCTGCCTATGCTGCGACGTCCTGCTGGGTTCCAATTCAGCGCTTGTTTGCAGATTTCTGTTCTGTTGGCATCTACGATGGAGCTCAGCATTTGAGATTAAAATTGACATGACTTGAGATCCAAAAGACACGAATAACATACTGCAGGCACCGGTTGATGAAAACCTGCAGCTTTTTAGTATTCTCCGGCAAACATACTTTTGCATATAAAAACTAATAAATGATCCATTAAAAACTTAAAATCGTTCCACAAAAAACGCATTCATGACCCATAAAACTCTGGTCAATATCCATAATAAAATGAATATGATCCATAAAATTTATCAATGTGATCCATAATTTATACAAAATTTAGCAATAAAATGTCAAAAATGTACCGTTATATATCTAGGGTATGATCAATAAAATTGTATGGATTACCCATAAACATATAGCGAATGTTCCGTAAAAGGGTCAATATCATTCCTTAAAGTTGTAAAATTGATCCACAGAATGTAACATTTGTGCACTAAAATACGTGCACATGATTCATAAATTATTGAAAATGTTCCATAAATAAATTGTCTATGATCCATAAAACAATGAATAATAATCTATAAACTCATATAAATGATCCGTAGCAAATTATTCTTATAGAAAATTTTCTCATTCTCTCCTCAGTTAGACACACTATATTGTACAATGTGACATAGTAGCCACGATTTGTTATGCTGTACTCGAAGTGCTAGAAATACCAATGTTGCCTGCTGAGCAGTTGAGGATTGAAGAACTAAGGAAGTAGAAAGCGGTCGAAGTTTCCGATATCGTCTTCAAGTTAACGACTGATTCAAGCATTTGCCCGTTATAATGCAAACGGAGGATGTTTTTGTAGTTGGCCGACGAGCAGATAACAAATTTGCCTAGTATAATTTTATTAAAAATCTCAAATAACAGTTTGATCAAGCCTTAAATTTGACATGTAGAGTAACTGTCCCCATATTAATCTCATTGTTCCTTTATTCATCCTACGATGAATCAAACAATTGGGCAGTTGAAGGATCGCTTTCGTTTTCTAATAATGTTTGCTTACTTTTAATAACAACAACAAACATTACTAACTAATCCTGTCACCTGTTCATTGTTTAATTTCAAGTAGGATGAATGGCAAAGTGGTGAGATTAATATAGGAAAATCTTCCCTAGTTCTTTACATCTTTAATAAATTTATTGGAAAACATGTGTCGCAGTTGCGGTCGTAAAAGAACATAAAATCGCGAAAGTAAATCAGCTCTCTGAAAAATTGGAAATCTTCTAAAAAACAATCCTTCTTTAATAGCAATATTTGAGCCGCATAGCTAAGGAAACAGACACGTTCATAGATCTGAGTAGTAGCGCAGTCAAGGATCGATTTCCCCGTAGCCAAAATTTAAAAAAATATAAACCCAACATTGTAATTATTCTGGCTCAATTTATGGATCCTAAATATTATTTAAAATGCCCAAAGTTTATTTCCTATGGGCCATATTTAGAAGCTTGTGGTTAATTTTTCAAAACTATCATGGATCATTGACGATTGGATCAATAATTTATTGATCATGTGTATATATTTAAGTTCACAAACGTTTCATTCTAAGGATCAATTTTACAACTTTAAGGAATGATATTGAACCTTTTATGGAACATTTGCTATATGTTTATGGGTAATCCGTACAATTCTATTGATCATACCCTAGATATATAACGGTACTTTTTTGACATTTTATTGCTAAATTTTGTATAAATTATGGATCACATTGATTAATTTTATGGATCATATTCATTTTATTATGGATATTGACCAGAGTTATATGGGTCATGAATGCGTTTTTTGTGGAACGATTTTAAGTTTTTAATGGATCATTTCTTCAGTTTAAAGGTGCAAACTTAGGGCTGCCGTATTCTCCGCTGATACGCACATAATCTCGCTGGCATATAACAGCACAAACTTCACGTTTGAGTTGAAAATTCGGATTTGGGTGCCTTGACTTATCTGGTTTGACCGCCATATATTTCTTAAGCTCGCAAAAGCAACCCTAGCCTTCTTGATTCGTGCAGCATGGTTCCGCCCTCTGACACTATTTGGCTGCCAATATATTGGAAGCTATCGAGTTTCTCCACTGCTTGCCCCGTTACTGTAAAATTGGATGGATTGACAATTGAAATGACATGAAGTTGATGGTGAGACCCGCAGCTGAGGAGCTTTTGGCGAGGTCGTTGGGCTTGCAAAGTAGCCCACGTTCGGTACACGGTCAATAGCATCTCTCGCCAGTCTCGTCGATTACGGTGAGGAACCGGTAGTTCACACCGGTGGCTACCCGTATGGGTCACGTCAGTTTCTCCTGAATCCAGTTTAGGATAACTTTGCACAGTAACATGATGCCCCGCCAATTGTCGCACACAGTTAGATTCCTTTTTTAGGGACCTTTATTTATTTATTTATTTCGTCAACCATTTGTAGACTAGTACATAGAACAATTTGCTTCTTCTTAACTATACATAAATATAAAAAAAATTTAGTTTTGTATCCTCAGGGACTTAAAATAATGTTTTAATTTATACCGAGACATTGTAACGTCAATGGCTTCACAGTGTTGATTATAGGAATCCATCATGCTATTTATTGGTCCATTTTTAGCATATTCCGTGCGATGATGGTTTAGAGCAAATAAATTACGATTTCGAAGTCGTCTAATTGGTACATAAAAATTTAATTTAGAAAGTAGTTCGGCTGATTCAACACGCTGCGAAACGATATCGTTTACAAATGAAACCATCGCATATTCTCGTCGTTCTTTCAATGTTTGGATGTCAATCAACATGCAGCGAGCTTCATATGATGGATGACGATGTGAGGCCCAGCCTAGCTTACGAAGAGCATATAATAGAAATTGTTTTTGTACTGATTCTATTCTTTCTTCATGTATACCTGGACGAGGAGACCACACAATGCTGCAATATTCCAGTATGAGACCTCACATAGGCAATATATAGAGTTTTAATAGTGTACGGGTCTTGAAAGTTGTAGCAGAAGCGTTTAATAAACCCTAACATGCTATTTGCCTTGTGTATGATAGTGTTGTAGTGGTCTATAAAATTAAGTTTAGAGTCTAAGATAATTCCTGAATCCCTCACTTTTTCACACTTTTCTACTTTCTGATTTCCTAATGCAATTACAATGTTGGTTGTTGTTAATTTTCTGCTGAAAGATATTAAATTGCATTTTTTTACATTCAGTTCCAATAAGCTTCCAATAAGTCTTTACGAAGACGCCCTGCATCCAGTGGGCTGGAAATGTCGCGGTTTCTTAGATAATAATTGATGCAGCACTTGTGCGGATAGCATGGGGTCAGCTTTGAGCATTTCTGCTGATATGCGATCGATCCCGGGAGCCTTATTGGATTTTATGCTTCGATCTCCTGCAATGATGGGGCCTCGGAGTTGACGCGAGTGATGCGCCACATCTGTGACCGATCATGCCGAGATGTAGATGGTTGGTTGGACGTCGTAACTTGCAGAAGTTGTTCGAAGAGCTCAAACCAACGTTTCAATTGGTAAGTGGGGTCGGTAAATAACTGCCCAGTCGCATCTTTCACAGGGATCTTTGGAATCATTCTTGCTCCACTCAGGCGCCGTAAGATATCGTAGAGGAGGCGGATATCGCCAGTATTTGTAAACCAAAAGTAAACCCAATCTAAACTAAATATCCAAATCTACTCATAATCTAATCAAAATTCAGTTAAATTTCAATCTGAATCAAATCCTAATGCAATCCAAATCCAATGCAAATCCAATCCAAATACAATCCAAATTAAATTCAAATTCAATGCAAATCCAATGGAAATTCAATGCAAATCCAATCCACATCCCATCCACACTCAAACCAATTTCATCCTAATCCAATCCAATGCAATCCAAATGAAATCTGAATTCAATCCCAATCCAATCCGAATCCACTTCATATTCAATCCAAAACCAACCAAAATCCAAAACAAATCCAATTCAAATCTAAAACGAGTTCAATCCAAATCCAAATCTAGTCCGAACTCAATCCTGACGCAATCCAAATCCAATTTGAATCCAACAGAAATTCAGTTAGTGTTCAATTCAAGTACAAATCTAATTCTATTCAATCCAAATCCAATGCAATCCAATGTCAATCCATATTCAAATCAAAGCTAATTCAATGAAATCTAATTTTAATTGAACTCCAAACCCTATCCACCCTTAATCTTATATACATTCAATCAACATTTATAGCAAATTCAATCCAAATTCAGATTCAATTCGAATCCATTATAAATCCAATTCAATCAAAATCCAATTAATATCCAAGCTATATCATATACAAAAATAATCCAATTCAAATCAAACTTAAATCTAACTTACATTCATTTTATCCAAATTTATTTCAATTCCAATTTAAATCAGAGAACATGCGAAACCCAATCCAAATCCATTGCAATTTTAATCCCATTCAAGTTCAAATCAATTCACAATCAATCCAAATACAAATCCAATCCGATTCAATCCGAATCCAATTCAAATCCATTTCCAATTAATTCATATTGAATCCCAATTAAAATCCAATCCAAAGCCGATCAATGTAAAATCTAAACCCGATCCAATTTCTAAGTCCTTCAGGGTGTCAACGATTTAAAGAAAGTATTTTGCATATTTTAAGACGTAATTTAATACAGTATTTTAACCTTAAAAGTTCTCCCCTATCTCAGTTGCCAAAGCCAGGCTACAAAACTACACCATGGTGGAGGTGGCTTGTACTTGCCACACAATCACTTTACCAAAGATGCAAAAGATGGTACCTGGCATTGAAAGCTCTCAATAACTGAAGACCTGAAGAACTGAAGAAGTACATTTAGAACACTAAGTTGAGGGCAGGCGTAAAGTAGGAACCTAATAAAGGCATGAATATGATGATGAACCATCAATTCAAATCAAGCCTGTCAAATATTGTTTCATGATACCAGATTTCTCAGCAATTATTTCATAACGCTTAAGGATATCAAAGATCTTGAAAGATTATTTTGAGGATCTTGAAAGGTTATTTTGAAGATCTTGTGTGTATGATCCATTCAAGTCACGTATCTCTGATATGTTTTAGTTACCAGGTTGGTTAGAAATTGAAGACCTTCAGCAATGATCAATGATCTTGAGATTTCTTTCGAAGACTTCTGTGAAGTTCCTTGAATTTCTTTGAAGTTTCGTAATTTCCTTGGAAGTTTTTGTGAACTTTTCATAAGTTCCAAGAAATTTATTGAAGATGCGTAAATCTCTCTGAAATTCCATTAACGGGTCTGAAGTTCCGAGAATTTCTCTGAAATTTCATGAATTTCTCTAAAGTACCGTAAACTCCTCTTTATTCACGCGAACTTTTTTAAGGTTCCATGAACTTTTCTGAAGTTTCGATGACTTCTCTAAAGTTTCATGTACTTCTCTGAATATCCGTCAACTTCTCTAAAGTTCTGTGATTTTCTCTGAAGTTCCAATAAATCCCCCTAAAATCCGTGACCATCACTGGAGTTCCGTTATATTTTGAAAAGTTCTCCTGAACTTTTTTAAATTATCGTGAATTTCTCCGAAGTCTCGTGAACTTTTTTGAAATTATATAAACCCCTCTCAAAATCCGTAAACTTCTCCGGAAATTCGTTTCGTGAATTATCGTGAACTTCTCCAAAGTTCCGAAAACTTCTCTGAAGTTTTGAGAACCTTTCTGAAGTTCCGAGGATTTACCGTGCACTTCTTTAAGATTTCGTGAACTTTTTTGATGTTCCATGAATCCCTCTGAATATCCGTGAACTTATCTAAAATTGTCTCGTAATATCCAAGGACATCTCTGAAAAGCCATGAACTTCTGAAGTATTTTTTCAAGTTCCAAGGACTTATCAAAAGCTTCGAAGACTTATCTGAAGATCCGTGAACTTCTTTAAAGTTCCCTGAATTTCACTAAAGGTTATCTCTTAAGCTTATCCGATGCTCTGAAGTTCCGTGAACTGATCTGAAGTTCTGACATATTTTTCCATGTTCCGTGAATTTCTTTGAAGTGTCGGGGACTTCTCTGAAGTTGGAAGGGCTTCTCAAAAGTTCTGAGGACTTTTCTGTAAATTAAAATAAGAGAGTGATATGCGTTTCACGGCAGTATACAAATATGATGAACTAAAGCAATATTTTCGTTTTACTTGGAATTCGTGATAAGCCTTGCTCGATAAACGATGTTTCTCTCGTTCTGTCATTAAACCGGAAACGTCTTTATACGAAACGTCCTTATGGTCAACATTGAATTCTATCTAATGATACTTCTACAAGATGAGCTTTGAAGGAAAAGTGCCGAAGAAAGGCAGCTCCATCCGGATTTGCGTCTGAAGTGTCGGTGACGGATCGCGAAAGCGATCGACTAAAAAATAGAATGCCATTGGCAAATTGAAGAAACTTGTCTCCCGACTTCCTGCACCTTATGATTCTGGACGATTTGAATGCGCACCACACTTCGTGGGGATCACATAAGGATGACATTTGGGACAAGCGGCTCTCCCAACTACCGGACAGGTTGGTACTGCGTAATGGCAAACCGACGCGGGTCGACTTCTCCACTGGAGTTGAGTCTGCAGTCGACCTGTTCAACGCCTCCTGGAATGTGGCTTGTTCGCTTAACTGGCATGTACAAGATGACTTACACGGCAGTGACAATTTCCCTATTGTCTTGTCGCAGTTTTGGGCATACCGTCTACTGTAGCGAGACTTAGGTGGAATTTAAACGGGGCTTCGGCAAGGAAGTCTCCCGTCAGATGCCTGGTGACGGCGCGACAGAGATCCTTAGTGTTGCCGCTCAGCCATACATCCCAAAAGCCGGAGGCAGAAGCAGTAAAAGGTCTGTACCTTGGTAGCGTACCAGCGTGACCAAAGGTATTGGCTATCCTCTTCTGAAAAACTGCCTATCCCCAAAGGATAAGACCCTAACGGCAGGTTATAGACGGATATAGCGACGGCTATAGGTTACAGCAGATGAATGATCATCGCCTGTCAACTGAGCTAGCTAGACAAGGCCAAGACTGAGGATCTACAAGTTGATGTAGTGTCCCCCGATTTGAAGGTATATTATATGACATGGAGGCTTCATATCTTGACTATCCTCAAGAAATGGAACATCAAAGGGCGCTTGGTGGCCTATGTAGAACGCTTCCTACATAACCGGGAGTCGAGTTTTGAACGCCGGCGCAACCTCTGAGACGAGGTTCCTAGATAAAGACATTGCGAAAAGGTCGGTCATTTCTGTCACACTGTTCCTCATTGCGATAAACTTAGTGTTTGAACACATCTCCAAGAATGTACACTTAATTGTATACGCTGAAGATATAACCCTAGTCGTTTGATAAATACGCGAGGGCTGTCAGAAATTGAAGTCAAAGAGCAGTAAATGATGAGGTTGGCTGGGCAGACGTTGTTGGTTTTATGATTTCCCCCGAGAAGTCTAGATCATGCACGTCTGCTTTGGTCGTTAGCTTCGATGAGCTAGAGGTGAAGACAGAACGCGAGTTGGAGTTGGTGTGAAGATCGATCACAAACTGCGATTTGTAAAGCACGTCAAGTCAACGGAAAGATGGCAAAATGATAGCAGAAACGCAATTTTTTTTTAAATATTTCACGTTTATCAAGGTTTGGAGGTCCTAAGCTGAGCTAAGAATGTTGATTCTAATCCCAATGATGAGAGTAAACATATATTTCTATAGCCAAATTCATGAAGGTTGTTACTTAAACGGCCAAAATATATGGTCAAAACTAGCCCATTTACCCTATTTTATCGGATAAATTAACACCTTTCAATCCTTCAGTCTGATTAAAAGTATCAAACAATATCTGCGAATATCAAGTGTCAATCAAAAATCAACCCCCAGTTTTTCCATCAGTGCAGAACACTTTCTCCGGATCACCCTGCACAGGCAACGAGTAACTCAAGCACCAAGTTCATCCAACCTCTCATTTTCCACACACAAAAAGGAAACTTCCCACGCGCATGCCCAGTTCGCACTGTTTGCAAGCGTAAACAAACTTCGAAACCCCACCGAACACCCTCCCAACTGCAACCACCACCACCAATAGTGATTGGACCGAACAATCGGGCTTACAACTTGTCGCTTCTATGGTGACACTTACAAGCTTGTGTGTCTAGGCTCTGATCCCCGTCCCATCTCGATCCGACGCAACCAATTGCCGGAAAAAAAAATCCCCGAACAAGGTGAAATTGTTTTGGGTCTGTAAACAACGCAAGCCAGAAGCACCCTCGTCAATCAACATTATTTTCCATCAATACAAATTGCTTCTTGCTGTACTGGGTTACAGTGTTGTCATTGACACGCGTTGTAACTCGGAACTACGCCGCACGGGTTGGAGCCAATTAGAAAGATCTACACAGTAAAAAAAATCTCTTAGAAAGCCTAAAGCGTCATTACACCGTAATTTCGACATGGTTCTACTTTGATGAGATTTTCAATTTGTTATTTTTTACTGTGCATTGACATTGATCAACAAAAGTAATACGGCAATAAAATTGTACGTTGTCATCCCGGAAACTTTCTCAACTAACAATACGATAAATTGGAAGTAACAATGCATTCGGTAGCAGTAATTTATTTAACTCCCAGGTGTAATACGCCCTCGCCCGAGGAGGCAACACGCACCGGAAGCGTTACTTTGGAAGCAATACTAAACAGCGCAGTGTTTCCCGTGGCAACCACTGACTGCCGCCTGCAGCCTGCAAGGAAGGGAAAGCAACATGGAAGCAATCTGCTGCTACTGCAATAAACGGAGCGCTAATGCGAAGTTTGTAGGTGGGTGGCTGTTGGTGGGTAGTGCTAAGTAAAAGGAAAACAACCCCCAAGGGTGTGCTTCACAAATTGGATTGCACACAGCCCAAGTGTGAACGCCATATCCTGGCAAATTTATGAACCGCGGTTGTTGGGCAAAGTTGGAAGGAAACGGCAAAATGTGCCCGTTTGTTGGTTTACTTACGCTACTCCACATGTTGATTGAGAAAGTTAACTTGAGGAACTGCAGCCACCGCAAATAGCTGGAATTTTCGCCTCGCCTTGAATTCGAAGAACGAGCATGCGAGTCCCTCGGGTTGAAATCCCAGAAGCAATATTGTCGTATCTTATCAAAATGTAACTTTCGTCATAACAGGCACGACGCTCGGGTGGGGTTTCACTCGAAAATTAGCATTTCCAGGAGAAATCTGACAGAAAAAGCCTGTCACCATACAAGCTGGAACGACTAAAGTTGCACGAGGTCGCAAAAGAGTACGCGTAAAGCCCAAAAGCAGCGTTGCCGGATGAGCTATTTGAAGCTTCTCTTGGGAAATGCTGTAGAGTAGTTCCACCGCAAACGACGAAGTTTTTGGGATTTTTTAATTTTATTATTTCTGATTTGCTTGAAATTTATAACAGACGTTTCTATAACCAGGCATGTTAATTCGCATTATCAGTTTGCCATTTTTTATCTGGGCTAACTTTTGAGAAGGGTGTATAAAAAAATGACTGGTTTGCCTAAACAGTATTACAAATCAACAATGGTTTGTTTGATCGATTTGGCGTTTTGAGCAAAGTTATCGATAGTAAAAATAACTATTCAAAAAAAAATACACTAAAAAAAATTATTAAAATAATTATCAAAATATTATTTTTACATGTTATAGAACGTTATGTTAACTATCTTTTCCCTAAGTGATATAATGCAGAGAAAATCATCACAGAAGTAATGATTTTAAAAACAAATAAGGTTTTTCGCAAAATATTCAAAACTTGATTTCCCAATCTTAAAAATATTTTTTTTGAGGAATTTCCTGACAAATTTCCTACAAATAAACGTCTTAGACATACAGTGATGAACCGATTTTGTGACGTCCCGATTTTGTCTGCCCTCAGATTATGTCACCTTTTTGACCAGATTGTGTCAGCATATACGATTCAAACGGATATAGTCTATATGAAATGTTTTATGCATACAGATTTTATACTTTGGTGCTTTTATTAAGTGTAGTTTTAAATGATTTTATTCTGGACTAAATTTGAAGTAAAAACGTAACCGATACACAGTTGTTTATGTTCAACGTGGGTTTTTATTTTTGACGTAGGACTACGTCTTTGTTTTCTATACTAGGGTACAATTTAAAAAAAACTAATTGCGACCGTCACGAACAATTATCTGGTTTGGAGCGTTACCATCGCAGTAGTTTCTCCAAAGATATTCGAAACCTTTGCACCAATCGATCGGACATATTTCTACGCTTCGATTTCGATATTTAAAACTATTGATTTCTAACTTTGAACTATTAAAAATAACGCAAATGTTAGGTGATGTCTATTAATTGTGTTTTACAGAGTAAATTTATTAAATGCACAGTATTTTTCCTTTCACAGACTTCAAATGTTAGTAAGGGAGATCTCATATGCAGTCTCACATTTGTTCAGCATTACCAAAGCTGTGCGGATCCAGTATTGAATTGACAGCTGGCGGTGACACTGGCATGCAACCATTGCCCAGTAGCTGATGCATTTATCGCCTTTGGCTAGTTAACCGTTTCTAGGCAGACATTGATCATGCAGTCGTGTGATGGGCAGTCGGTTAACCAAGCCAGTGGTAAATTTGTAGCGGTTGGTGCAACCACGAGGTGCTTGTGTTTGATCTAGTTGGCAGCCATCATTCGGTAAGGCGCTACGTTAAGTTGTATGAATGGTATAAGCCAGTCACCGGTAATGTGTGCAGAAAATGCATTTACTACCAACATTATTATGGCCAGTTATCATGATCATGAACTTAGCTCAAGAACTAAATAATGTACACGGTTGACCAAAACGTCAAACGTCAAAAGGGTATTTATTTAGCTTTCGAACGATATATAACAAGTTATTACATTTCACCGTTTCGAACGAACTGTCGCCCTTTACTTGTGATCGATGCCATCATGATCTGTACAGTCGCTGGCGACACTGTACCGGCGAACTTATTCCTCTTTGAACGCATTTGTTGTGCATTTGTCACTTCTTTACCTCAAAGTTTTCGCTTGACAATTGCCCAATATTTTTCGATCAGTCTGAAGTCAGGGCAATTCGGAGGATTAATCTCTTTGGCGACGGAATTAACATTGTTTGCAGCATACCATTCTAGTACCTCCTTAGAGTAGTGGCAGCTGGCTAGATCCGGCCAAAACATAACGTTGGTCTTGTGTTGTCGAATGACGGGTCAAATCCGCTTTTTCAGACACTCTTTAATGTAAACCTTCGACGTCATTGTGTGAGATATGATGAAAACCTTGTTTTAAGGCCACAAATGTAGATTCCTTGCCAAATCAATAGTTTCCGAGCAAACTTATCAGCAGAAACAAATTTCTACCTGGAGGGACATCCCAACGACCAGTTGCCAGGTAAAATTTTCGTCCGGGGATTTGTTTATAATCCATTTTGACATATGTTTCGTCATCCATTAAAATACAGCCATCAAATTTCGTCAAAACTCGTTCGTATCGTACTCACTTTTGGCCACCAAATTTTGTTTCAGGGAGCGATTCGGATGTTTACTGGCACAAGAAGACTCATATCCTTCTCGTGAAAGGATGTTACGCACGGTGGAAAAGTTAGAATCGTATCTCTTTGCCAAATCACGTATGGAGACACCTGGGTTGCCTTACACGTACCTCAACACCTTTCTCCTCAGCTCTTTGTCCCTAGTGCCACTTTTATGAAAGATGCGCTGTGCTCTATCCACATTCAGAGTATCTTTGTAACGTTTCATTACAAGACACACAACTTTGGGAATTTTAACACTTTTGCTAGTTTTGAGGCAGGCTTCAAAGGATTCTCTAGATGTTTGTGCACAATTAATGTTCTTTCTCACGTTCCATAATCCGTAGTTTCGAGGTGCGTCGATCAATCGAGAAAAACTTTTCACCAATTTAATCGTCAATGAAACATCAACAAATGCCTGTCAAACGTTTTTTGTTCCAACCACCAGGGACGCGGTGGTGTATTAAACCGTGCGTCCAGGTTTACTTTAAATTGATCTTTAGATCATACATTTATTGTTTTCAGGAATCTAGGTCTTCAGACGGTCGACTTCGTAAATCAAAATTATTTCACTGGGTGGCGCACGTCTGCCTGTGAACTTTGTAATGAATGTTTATCGCTAGTGCACATAAGAGGCTGATAACCCCAATATGGGTATTTTTGGTACGTTCTTTTAAAAATTTTGGGCCAGTCCTTCAGAGAAATTCATGAAAGTTCTGCGAAGAACTTCAAGGAGGTTCTTCGGCGAACTTCATGGAAGATCTTCAGAGAATTTCTTCAGAAAAATTTATGGAAGTTCTTCAGAGAAATTTATGGAAGTTCTTCAGAGAACTCTATGGAAGTTCTTCAGTGGACTTCATAGAAATTCTGCAGAGAACTTCAAGTAAGTTCTAAAGAGAACTTCAGGCAAGTTCTTCAGAGCACTTCATGGCAGTTCTTTAGAGAACTTCATGGCAGTTCTTCAGAGAACTTCAGGGATGCCTTTCAAGTTTTCAAGTTATTTGATCCTGTTCGGGGAATAACTTCGTAACTGGTTTTGGTATTCAAGAGCGCTGCATAAGAGGTAAAATACATGAGGATAACACCATAAAAATGATCGCACAATGTTATACAAATACCAAATTGAGGTAAGACAATAAAAAAAATAGTACCTCTCCGGTTTCCCAGGTATCCGAAATAACAAGTTTCGTTATTCGAAAGATATTTTGCTTGCAATTCTCAGGTATTTTGCTAAGGTATATTACCTTTCATGCTGTACTCTTAAATACCAAGGCCAAGATTCGATATTCATATGTTATTTTCTCTTGTTCGGGTACCCTTTCCTTATTTGACCTGCATTTGGGCGAGGCCAGTGCCCGTGTTGCCTTAATTTAGAATCATCAGTTTTTACACAATGAGGATGTATGTTAATCTTAAGCATCTGTGTAGCATTTGTCAAGCAATCTTTTCTGTGTACCTCGGTGACCTTGGTACCTGTGTAACCTCAGGTGGTGCTCATGCTTGATATTAATAGTTTTGCGGTGGTAAAAACTCTGTTCGATAATATATTCCAACCACCGCCTACACCTTTCTTTCGAAAACTAAAAACGGTAGTAATATCTTGTAACATAACATTTCAAGAACAAATGGTTTTCGATTAATCCATTTTTATTATAAAATTTTGCATTTTAAATTTGCTTGGTTGTAGGTTGTAGTTGTAGTTGAAATAAATGTTGACTAAGGTTAATAAACACTTTAGAACATAATTTTTTTTGTGGCATTTGTGTTCTAACTTCGATAAGTGTTTTTTGGCCTCAGATAGCTCAGTCGAGCGTTAACGATATGTAGAAGAGAAACAGTGTTTTGTTCATAGTCAAACATATTGGCCATACTTTGTAAAGAGCTCTGCTGAGTTCTGCTGTGACCGTGCGCTGTATCGTGTAGCATATGAGCGTTTGTTTTGCTCCTGTGGCGGTGCCTCAACCGGTACCATAATACCCTCTAAGAAGCTGTGTTGGATGTGAATTTGATTTGATTTGAAACTAATTGCAAAAAAGGCATTTGATTACGAATTAGCATCAAAATTTTTATTATTTACCACCAAATAAGCTGTTTTTTCGAACGTCGCCTTTGGTGAGATCTATCTGATTATAAATATGTTACAAAAACCTATTGTCAAATGATACCAAATTCATGCCTTGTTTGGAAATTTTAAATGTCCATATATGGAAGTGTGTTGCAGTACCCTTATCCAAATGATAACGGTAGGTGCTTATCGTATATGAAAGTAACTCCAAAATGGGCACATTCTGAAATGGGTTTCTTGATTTACAATAGAACGATAAATGGTCACTATAAGGATTGTTGCAAACAGGTTTCTTCCATAACACCGTTGCTCGCAAATAAATGCCCCCCCCCCCTCTCCCCCACATAACACACTCGCGCAAACACACACACACACATTCACACATTCACACACACACACACACACACACACACACACACACACACACACACACACTTCTCATTACTTCTCATTTTAGACTTTGACGGGAATTTTAAACTTTCATAGTGAAGTTTTCCCAAGTCGAGATTCAAACGCAAGCTTGATTTTATCCCAACTACGACTTTTAACCTAAATAATCCCCATATGGCCAGAAATTAAACTCAAACTTCAGTCGTTTTTGACTCACTTTCGTCAAAAGTGTACTCTCTCTATCTCTCTCTCTCTCTCTCTTTCACTTCGCTTTCTGCTAGGTTTTTTTTGTTTATGCTTGTTCAGTTTTGCACATAATGCCGTCAAACAAGACTTATTTCTCAAACTGAACAGTATACGGTACAACTTTTTAAAAGCGGTTTTGACTGTTTACCATATGCTAAGATCCCCAAAAACTACTCGCAGCAAAGTAGTGGAAGACGAGCCAAAATTATGGACTTCGTTCTCTTTCTCGTGCCTTCAACAACAATAATTCAGTATCCCAACGCACAGTGGGCATAATCGAGGCTGTAACCGGACTTATTTCAAATCCGCTAGTATTTATATATGAACTGATGCTTCGAGAAATTGTCAATTTTGCCCCATTTTACCCTAAACATGTTTTTTCAGTTTTTACTCCTACAACTATATTGCCACTGTATTATGCTTGAAAAGGGACATATCGTATGTGAAAAACACTGAAAAACCGAATTATGTTGGTTTCATGCTTTGGTCCATTTTGCCCCATTTTACTCTAAACATGTGTTTTCTTCAGCTTTTACTCCGATAACTACAATTCGGGTGAGTCTGTCGCAGTATTTTTTAGCCTCGATTATGCCCACTGTCAAAGGGTTGCCGAAAAAAAGTTCAACTGTTCTCACCAGTACATCACGCATAAAACATTGAAGAGAGTCGGAAAAAAAGGCAAAAAGAAGACAAGAGTCCTGGAATACACTGAGAAAAAGATTTCGGCGCTGAAATCCTGGTTGATAAAAAAAATATTCCGGCAAATGTTTTGTTTTGTACGACTGACAGTTACTTCCCTCTTTCAAAGACGTACATTCCCGGAAACAATCGAACTATTTCCGAGACATATATTTGTAAGCCATGGTTCAAGCAGTCTGGTTTGGCTTTCAATCAAGATGTGTACTAGAACGAATGTTTGAAAAAAAATGTTGATCCCGTTTGATGATGATGATGATGATGTAATACTGCCATCTATTGTAGCAAGGTAACTTCCCATAGCAGTGGAATAAACTGAAAAACGATTTGATCAGGATTCTATTGTTGTTTGTGATCCTCAA
This sequence comes from Aedes japonicus, assembly GCA_034211315.2. NCBI lineage: Eukaryota > Metazoa > Arthropoda > Insecta > Diptera > Culicidae > Aedes > Aedes japonicus. The sequence goes on from JASCZW010003765.1 coordinate 53,556, forward strand.
GCTCCTGTATATAGGGCCAAAAACGTTTGGGTGGGCCCGTAAGCAGAGACACTTACGCGAAACCCGCGAATATAGGGAAGAGAATCTCCTTCCAAAAGCAAGTTCACACACACAGCATTAGAATCGAGCCCTCGATTGACAGAATAAACCCAATAGATGGGGTCGAAGAGCTCGCCCTCATTCCACGAAATGTTAACAATAGGGAGGAGGCAGTCCCATGCTCCCTATCCAAATCGTTTCACTTGGGTGCCCTGGTGGTCCCTCCCTTTCCCCATTATTTGTTATTTAATGTACTGTTATATTTAATTTATTTTGTCGTGGTCATTTGATTGCTTACCTTGTGTTAGAGAATTTGGCTGAAAGTAAGGGTTGTTTATTATTCTTTATTATTGTAATAGCAAAGTTGTCTTTTTGAGTGCACTTAATTTTTAGATTTCAACTATTTGAATTGTGAAAAATACAGTAAAAATCAAATTCTTATGATTCATTTTCGTTTTGCGTACCTTTGACTTTCTTCGATTGTAAGTATTTTTTTTTGTAAGACATGTTATTTTGATTTCTGTAATTTTTTTGTTTGAAAAAAAAGTTGATCCCGTTTCTACAAAAACATCATGCAGATGAACAAAACGTATTTTGGCCGGATAAAGCGTCATCGCATTACGCAAAATAAAAAACACAATCGTTCCTAAGTTCCCTTTCGATCCCATTCGTACACAGAAACTAAAAAACGACATATCTGCCAGGTCCTTAGGGCCGCCCAATCGAAGATTTCGTCGGGAATTGAGCACCGTGGTGTACAAAAATAACTGAAGAGCCACGAATTGCAAACAGTTGATTGGAATCAAGAGATGCATTCGCAAAGTTGACATTAATGCCGTACAACGGTCTTGTTTCGACATCAAATGGACTCAGGGTCTGCCTCAACAGCCAATTACGAATCTTTTAAACTGACAGGCAAAATAAAGTGCCGACCTCATCATTTTATGAATTTCTCTCATTTATTTGGTTCAAATTAAAGTAAACACACTGTAGTCTATTTTAATATATTATTTTAAAGTTTCACTTATGGAATACTGAAAAAGAAGAGTTCGACTTAAAGAACTAAAAAATCAATTTGTATTGAAAAAAAAAAACAGTGACAAAAAAAGTGTATACTTCAAAAATCGATATGTTTTCGATAAGTTTTCGTCGAAAGACCCCTCGTTTCCCTAGCAAAGGAAAATAACAAGCTGGTATCATATAAGCAACAGTTTCTGTTATCCCAGATATCGTTTTGATTTCCGCTGTTATCACATAACAAATTTAGTTATCGCCATTGGCTTATTATGATATCATTTTCAATATACAATTTTTGACGAACGTTACATGTTTGATGCCAAACTACAAATTTTACTAGCATATTTGAACAAGAAATGGTCCTTTTTTCTCAAAAGATTTTTTTCACATATTAGCGCAAGAATTTGATTTCAAATTGTATGTTATCATTGAAACTATTGAAACTATTTTAATAAATTTGCTTGCATAACAAGATTTGTTACACAAATTTGTTGACAAAACTGATCTTCCCAATAAATTGAACTATTTTGAAGCCATAAAGCACGCCTTTGAAAAGCTTGATCCACAGCATCTAAGGAACCTCGCTTAGAGCATGCCGTAGCGCCTGCAGCTGTTCATGAACGCCAAAGGAGGACACATAAATTATTAAAATGCTTTTCTTTTACTTAAATTTATCTTCCTGGGAGCCAAAATAAAGTGGGCAATTTTTTTTTTGTCAATGTTTTTATTTCAACACAAATTGATTTTTTTTCCTCAAGTCGAACTCTTCTTTTTATTATTATTCCATGAGTGAAACTTGAAAAGAAGATGAAAAATAAGATATCAAAAAATACTACAGTGAGTTTACTTCGAATTTGAATTTAAATTTTATTTATATTTAATTTGAATTTAATCTATGGACAATGTATCTTTAATTTCAATAAATCAGATCTCCTTCAAGCATGTTTGCCTTTTTCCTTTTATTTGACAGTTCGAAAAAGAAATTGCAAAATTTTAGTTGCCACCCGTTAAATATAACTGGGATTGACAAAACAATAAAAAAAATCAACTTAAATGAATTGGATGCTTTGGATTTGTCGACTTATCAATCCCACTTACTTTTACTCAAATTTGAGGGAATCCCCTTTTGACGAAAATTAGTCAAAAATGCCTCAAAATTGATCGAAATTTGTGTCCGTGCACGAATCGAAACACGATGCTTCTTTCCGCCTTGTTGCGTTCGAAATGATAGCAATATGCATCGTTTAAACCTCGTAAATGTTCTATTCAATCCAAACTGAATGTCAACTGCGATATCCTCCAGAGTCAAAGCATCAATAAATATCGTATAAACATTGTATATGCCACCCCAGATGAACAATTCCGACCACGTCAATTGCGTTCAGTTCGAAACAACAAAACCTGGCGCTGGTGCTCTGTTGTTCTTCGTCCCAATCCAAACTTGCCCGGCAGAGATAATAGCACACTTCCTCTCGTTAGATTCCATGATGCATCCAAGCGAAATCCTACTAGTTTATCGCTTGCGTCATTCAATAAACTGTGCCTACGGTAGACAGTTTAACCCTCCAGCAGAATCCCAATCCCGGTCTGTATTCCTAGCTGCTCGCATGGTGCACACAGCCAACACAGAACATCAACTTCACGGCTAATTTCGCAGCAGGAAATTTTAGTCCCTAAATTTACCCGTCTCTCTCACTCTTTCTGGATGGACTCTGGACAGGACATCCAGATTCTAAACAAAAATAACAACAACAACAACAACAAAAACAGCAACGTTCATTCCTGCATCGTTTGTGGATCGTTTTTCGGTTTGAAAGAACCACTTGAATCCCTGCACTGAATTCCCTATATCCTGCTGAGTGAAGCGGTTACTGCTACTAAGCTGCCTGCCACTGCTGACCATGCATAAAATGGGAAAATTGTGCACTCGAAATAAACGATTTTCAGGGCGGTAAGAGTTAAAAATAACCGTATATAGGTTAGTACCGAGAGCTGGTTCTGTTGTCCAAGCTATACGTGTGGAATTTGAGTTGAATTTTTAGTTTGAATATTTTGAATTTGAGCAGCTCTCATTGAATCTGAATCTGATATTGGCGTCTTAAAGGCAGTGTGCAAATATGGTTCAATTCCCACTCATTTTATTAAATTCGTAGCTAGAAAAATGAACTCCAAGCCAGCTTATTTCCTCATCCCGACTTTGCGTACTTTGCATAGCAATCATGGTGATCTAGTTACCATCGCAGCAAACCAGACGGTCTCACCACTAGTTCCGTCTGTCTGCAGCCCTGCTTCTACGGAGTTTGCCCTCAATTTGCATGGAAATATGCTACAACACTTTTCGCTCTGTGTGCGCATCTATTAAATTATCATATTTTCCACTGAAATGCTGTTTTCCCACAACCTTGAGACGGATTTTGCTGCGCGTTGGATTCATATTTTCTCCACTCCGCAACCTGCCTTACCATCGCTACAGTAGTGGGTAAGTAGGAGAGTAGTCATCCTTGAAAAAAAAAAATGGAATAAGAACTAAATCCAATCCTTTTCGTGCAGTGTTTCATCGTTGTTATTCCGCTGATCCCAACAAGTGGCGTCAGATACAGTGTGGGAAATTCGTTTAAACGCATCGTCATTTTTGAGTAAATTAATAAACCAGTAGAGCGAAAATACATAGTTTAATACCACCAAGTGAGATAGTTTATCAAATGTTTCGAAACAATGAAAAAAATACATAAAGCCTGTCCACGTTAAATTTCGGATACATAAATAATAGCAGCAAAAAAAAATTACACAAAATTCAACAAAATCGATAGTTTATTTCATAATAATAGAGTTATATCTACTTTGAAAACAGTTGATTAAGATGTTAATCATTTTTTCTGTAAAATTCTCGAACTTTCTGTGGTACTCCCGCCATCAGGTTCCATCTCCTCTTGAAATCATCGGTTTGCTTTCTTGCGAGTTGCGAAGAGTTTCCATTTAACTAGAGCCCAGTATTTCTGTATTGGGCGAATTTCTGAACAGTTTGGTGGATTGGCTGTTTTTGGAACGTATTTTACCTCTTGTACCTTATACCATTCCAGGACGGATTTCGCATAGTGACAAGAGGCCAAATCAGGCCAAAACAGAGCTGGAGAGTCGTGACTTCTGATAAACGGTAGCAACCGCTTTTGCAGACATTCTTTCTCGTACACATCCTTATTGGAAGTGCCGTTTAAGACGAAACTTTTAGATTTTCGACCACAACTACATACGGCCTGCCAAATCTATTACTTTTTCGGGAATTTTGACGCTTGCTTTGTCCGGAAATGCTCGGCTACGGCGTTCCTTTGTATTGCGGTATAAAAAGTCAGACCCAGAAGCTGTTCAAAGTCTTCGAGTACGTATGTTTCGTCATCAAGGGTAGGTCACTTAGAACAGTGTGCCAGCCACGATGTCTTACACACTAGACGAACATGTTTCCTAACAGCGGCACTTAGATTTTCAATCCCTTCCACATGTGTGGCACACTGAGGCACACTTTTGACAGTTGAGCTTAAAGAAATAGGAAACTAGCAACCTTGCCAACATGCATTGCCTGGTTGCCAGGCTCAGCAGAGAATAACAATTTGGGCTGCCAACACATCGGCACCTTCGGCACATTACGAGAGCTCCCAGAACATTGCAACGCATGTTGACACACTCAGAAAAAATAGCACCGGAGACAAGTGTGCTGAGCGATCCACCCCTTGTTCGTCATCCATTATGATACAAAAAAATGTATGCAAAAAATTGGTATAAAGCTCCTTAGCACGAAATTTTGCTTGTCAGCACGGTTGGGTACCTTTTTTACTTCGTACGCCATCAGTCTTTGTCTCAGCTTCTACTTTTTTGTACGTATGATTTTGACTTCCCAACTTTGCGAGCCACATTTCGCACAGAAAGATTTGGATTTTTCTCAACCATCTTCTTATCCATTTGTCGGGAGCATACTTTTCGATTTGTTTCGCTTCCTGTCAACGTCATTTTACCGAATGTTACAAGAATGTAACCATGTTGTATTACTTAAAAAAGTGGAGAACTGTCATATAAGTGGAACGTTTCATAATTAAAAATCTACACTGAACGAAAAGTGTCCGAATTTTAACGTGGACAGACTTTAATTGCGTAAAAGGGGAGGAACTTCGTTTAAACGCACTCCAGCACCATTAGGTATTACTTTTGGTAGGGGCTATTGTGGACAACCCATTGTGTTTAACGACTTACACGTTAAATAACGAAAAGGTGAGTTATGTCGCTGACATAACTGCAAAGTTGACGTAGGACTCCTTGTTGATGTGAAAAAAATTGATAATATTTTATTCTGTCCAAAGAATCATGAAACCCTATGCTATTAGTATGTGTGGTTTAAATATTAGTTCTTCACGAAAATTATGGAAGTCAACTCTTTATAACTCTTGAAATGGCCCTATAATTGTATAAGGAACTCATTCACAATAATCCCCATTATTCACAAAATAGGTGGAATTTGAACTAGTGCAAAAGATTGAGTGCAGACCAAGTAAAAGTCTAGATTTTTTTTTAAATTAAACAAAACTCGCTAAGTATTCTCCACTAACTGAGTCAACCGACTGCTTAACCAATGGTTGCAATTTGCTTGCCACCGCCAGCAACTAACCTAATCTACTACATATCTGCAACTAATCCACTATATACAACTAGTAACTAAATATTTGTACACATGGTTGGTCTGCCATGTTGCACTTCAGCTCGAGTTAACTGTTGATAATATTTTGTTTGTAGAATGTCTTACGTGCTTGATAGTGTTAGATGGCGCTTCGGGATTTATATGTGAATACTATTTCGATGAGCAAATTTACTGGAAATGTTTGATGTCTTTGATTCCTTGCTTCTTTCCAGAAAGCTTCCGCTTCATCAGAGCCCAATATCTCTCGATTGGTCGTAGCTCTGGGCAATTTGGCGGGTTTGAGGTTTTTGGTACAATGTTCACTTGATTTGCTTGGTACCACTCCATCACAGTTTTAGCATAGTGGCATGATGCCAAATCGGGCCAGAACAAAGGTTTTCTTTGTGACTTTTGATGAAGGGTAGCAATCGCTTCTGCAGACACTCTTTCTGATAGCTCTCTTTGTTGATTGTGCCTGTAGTGACGAAATATTTACTCTTTTTGCCACACGTGCAAATTGCTTGCCACACAAGGTATTTTTTGGGAAATTTCGATGCCTTCTTCGTTCTGAAATGCTCAGCTGTAGCATTTCTGGCCAAAGCAGAATAAAAAGCTAGCCCTGGAAGCTGCTTGAAATCCTCCAGGACATAAGTTTCATCGTCCATAACAACACATGAAAACTACGTCAAATATTCGCAGTTCAAACGTCGAACCCGTGATTTTGCTGCCAAGTTCTGTTTGTTGTTGCGATTTGGAACTGTTTTTTTTTACTATATACGACTTAAGTCCCAAACGTTGTTTTGATTTTTGGACAAAACCAGGCGACATCCCTATTTTACGAGCCACCGTTCGAATGGAGAGATTTGGGTTTTCCGTTAATATCCTTTTCACCTTTCGACCCATGAGAGGATCAGCGCGTCCAATGTTTTTGTCACTTCTCGGTTTCCTCTCCACCGTCAAACGTTCCGAAAATTGAGCACACCTTGAACAGTGGATTTAGGCAAATCCAATGTTTTTGCAAGGTCCCGTATTGACAAGTCAGAATTTTCCGTACGCCCGTACAAAATTCGCTCGCGCACTTGTTTTTCTTTCGTCGCCATCTTGAATACTAAACATGAAATGTGACCCGTAACGCTGGTAGATCACCTTTTCGTGGTGCTTTACGGGGTATCAGATCTACCACCGAACCCTAGTCTGAATTAATTCAAACTAGGGAACATATTTGTTATTTGTAGCCAAAGGAACATATTTTAGTCCTTGTTACATTTTATGTCTTATGAAAAGTGACAATACTCGTTTTGCAATTGTGCGAGGATGAGCTTAGAATAAGTAAAACATGGTTAGTCTTCATTTATGTGAATTCTCATTGTCTATTTGATGTTCTATAGTTTGAATTGGTTATGACTAGGGTTCTGATGCATGGTCAGTATCGAGTCATAGTTTGTTTTCTTTGCAATGAATCTGATTTTGACTGATAAAGGGGCGCGCCTTTGAAGAGTGCTCTCACTCCTCAAAGGGTTTAAATAGCGGAAACTTTCAATAAAATTTGATTCATTGCCAACAAAACAAACAATGACAACTGTAACAACACCGAATACCTCGTCATTTCTCAATAGTGATGAGGTTAATCGACATGCACTAAACAAAGGACACGGGATATACTACAATAGATCAAATTACTGGTCTCAGTGGTTTATGTCCCGAACAGAGGAAAAAAAAAACATGAAATGTAACCATCAATCAAAGTTTTTTTCATCATAGACTCTCAGCTATACCACAGTCAAATTTGTCAATCCTACATGCAATATTTCAAAAGTTACAATGATTTGAAGGTGTCCGGATTAATGTGGATACAGATCCTAGTTCACCACACTGTCCACACTTCTCGGATTCTAGGTAATGGGAGAGCTTCTCCATTACCTAGAAAAGTAGCCGGGTATTCAACAATTACGATAATAGAACCTGGTTTTCAACGAAGTGATGGTGGTGAATCTGATGAACGGTGATGAATGTTGCTGCTGATAAAGAGGAATGAAAATTTCGTTTGCGTAGCTTTAAATGCGGCTGTATTGTGATCAGTGCCTGTCGTCATGCATGGTGATGTCGGCTCTAAAAAAATTGAACACACGCAAACAGTTTTTGACATTTATAGTCCGAGATAATGATCCAATTTTCTTGAACCAAATCATGATATCAAGAACGAATCATGACCTTGATTCACGTTTACCGGAATCAGATCATTATTTCTAGAACTAAGTTCATGCTTTCATTGTCTTTGCTGGTGCGCGGTTTACCGTAATGCACGCGTTATGATTGTTTTGCGGAATTATGTTCATGTTTCCATGATTTGTGTTCACGGTGTATATTCGTAAAGGGAAAAAACGACTAATTACGACATTTGTGACACGAGGTTGACGAATTTTTTCTACGTAGGACTTTAGTAGTTGGCTAGTCTCTTCTGGCCTGCCGCTGATCATTGCGCCATCCACTTTGGAGCTTTATGAAGATCTGGAAAGACACTGAACTCACGGCGTTCCTGATGCCCCGATCTTGACACATCCTCAGGACAATATTATCGAGAGGTGTGTCCCATCCGTTAACGGCCATCATGCTGTTTCTCACACCATCGAATCGAGGACCTACGAAGAACACATGTATTCGAGAGACGCGCGGGACTAGGCTTGCCCAAACTTCTGCAGGTACTCTCGAAAGCAACCATGGCCTGACAGGATCTTCGTCAGGACTTTCCCTTGTATCCTTCCGGATAGCTCCGGAATCAGTCGGTTGGTAACCGACCCTCTGTGGAGTTGCTGCCATTTGATCATAGATGATGCTCTAGCGGTCTTGGATTTTCAATACTTATGTTCTATTTCCAACCTACCGTACACTGACGGAACTTTCAACACCTTCTCTTCATATCTTCCATTCTAGCAAACATTACTGTCCACTCTTGGTGCCTCATGGTGATGAGTGAACATCTCCTTCTACATCATAATCGTTACTCCACGCACGGAGAATACAAAACACAACAATTAGAGACAAAACTGTTGTTATTGGTTGCAGTAACTTGATTGTCACTTATTTGAGTCGCACTGCAGTTATATTGACTGATTTGCAACAAATGTGCTGTTAGGGTAAGCATCAGACTCGCAATGACGCAGATTGACCATTTGACACGGTGCGATACTCGCTGACCACTCTGAGGCACATTAACCAGTGCGTCCTATCCAGCTTACCTACGTAGCTGTTAGTAGTTAACGCAGTGACCCACGCCGGCCCGCCATACATGAGTATGGAATAGGCCACATTAGCCAAGAACTTCCACCAGCTCTCTTTAAACTCAGAGCTATTGGACATCATACGATAGTGCTGAATGCCGTGGAGGCATTCTTGCAGTCATAATCGACGTGGTTACTAAAGGACAGCTTGTCATTGATCATAACCACCAAGTTCTTCCGTAATCGCTTTGAGGCGATTTCTTGTTGTTAACCATAATCGCCTGCGACTTTTGATGAGCTAACTCCAGTTTCCTGGAGCTCACCTATCCCTCTACTATATCGAAAGATTGCGAACCCGTTAGCTTAACTTCTTCGATGGATTCACCATAGTCCTCGAGCGTGATTTCTTCCGCAAAACTGACAATATTCACCCCGCAATGGAGCTTTGTGTGATGCCTGCTCGCTTACCGGACAAATTCCTTCCCAAGCGACAAGCGGGGTCAACGATAAACATCGATGAGATTGATGGGGTGGGGGCATGCCTTCAACATGCAATTATGGTTCCAATCTAGTTTAACCAATTGAATGCGAAAAAATTACACATTCTTATTATAAACACTTTTATTTTACGCGGACAAAACTAGCAATTTATTTTAGAGAAATATATTATTTTAGAAACATTTAAAAAACCCGGTTGTGTGAATCCTGCCGTGTATCTCGGTGGTAAGTGGATGTTGTACTGGTCGTTGGTCAGTCTCATCCTGCTCAGCAGACCTTTGGCGATCCGTGGCGATGTTATCCGGTGTTAGCTTTCGTGGATTTCGCCACTTTTCCTTCTAGGCTTTCATTAGCGCTTTCGTGCGACTGGATCCTGAGTTCCTCGGTTTGACTAGCTATGTGCGGGTAGTGGACATTCGATAGCATTGTTTCCCTTGACCGTCTGAGCTAGTATTGCGATAGATTGTGTCGGCGGGGTTGTAGTTTGAGGAGTTCGTCATACTCTCCAACAAGCTTAATGCTCAACATTTTATTGTACATTGTGTACCAAAGCACCAGGCCCAGGATAGGATTTCGCGGTACTCCTGACTTGCTTTGGACGCGCTTCTCATGTCAAGGGTGACCACTGCACAGTAGTTGACATCCCACCTCTTACACTGGAATGCCGTGTCGGCTATCTTGGTGACAGACAATATGCCATCCACCGTTGTCTTGCCTTTTCGGAAGCTAAACTGATTATTTCACAGACCACTTGTACCTTCCGTATTCTTCGACGACCCGTTGAGGATTATCCTCTCAAGTCGTATCCAACAAGCAGAACGGTCTATACGGCGTTGCATCACTTGGTGGCTTTTCCGCCTTTGGTACAAAATTTTGTCGCTTCCAGGCATCTGTAAAGCCGCCCACGTGATTGTGGATGTCCCACGACGACCTCTCTTTTCTCGGTTTGACCTTCCTAGGCATGGTTGCACCGGTGAGCGATCAGCCAAGTAATCGTTTCAGGGCTGCAGAACGTCACGTCACGATAGGTGCTCTTGGTATCGACGTTAGCCAGATCTAAGTTGAACATAGCTAGGGCCTTTAACAGGATCTGACCCCTTTGGTTGGTGAAGCGACTTCGTAACTCCAGCGCCCAGGCGTTGAAGTCACCCGCTATAATCACCGTCTTCAGGGGCATACTTTTCAGTTTGGTTCGCTTCTAACCTTCCGATCTACAATCAAGCGCTGCTCAAACAATAAAAACACATAAAAAATAACTACACAGATGAAAAAAAAATTGGATGTTCTGCGTTACCTAATGCACATAAAGGGAATGCTAGATTTGGCAGAAAATAATGGGATATTTTATGTAAATTTAAGCCAGATAACGTGCCTGAATCATGCCTGTTGTAAGAAAGATTGCAAACATTGTTGTATGGCGCATCAAAGTCTACAACCAATTGCGTTGTTTACGAATTAAACTTGGAATTAAACGAAGGGAAATTTTACGCGCTTGTTAAAATTAATTATTTTTTTCTGTGATAGTTTTCAATTGTTGCAAGATGACAGCGTAAATACTTTCTGGGGCAGTCTTCAGGGAATAGATTTTTGCTATACATTTTAATCTTTCAACCGTTAAAACGTCCACATCGACAGCAACCATCATACTTAGTTTTCTATTTTATCTAAGCCGGGACTCTACTCAGGCATAGTATTAGGCGCACAAACTGTCAATTATCTCCTTATCTATTACTCCTTGGAAATAGTGCTTTTCCCCAACGCACAATGCGCAGGATAACACAAATCCAAGAACCGTTCGTCGTTGGCCAGGCCTGCCTTAAACTCCTGAACCCAGGAGTCAACAAGGCAAAAAAGCTACTGCCACTGCTGTCGATGATGAAGAAAAAAAATTCGACAATTGCATGAAAAATTATGCAAAACGGCAAAAAAGGAAGCCAAATAAATAATAAAGAGCAGGCGGTGAAAAATAATCCTGACCTCCCAAAAAACGAGATCCATGGGGATAAACTTTTTTTTGTTGGTCGTTCGTCCGTCCCAAGAGCGAAAAAAAAGCGGATTGCTATGATTTCCTCTGTCAGTGACTTTCTGCCTGCCATCATGACTTTCCAGTTGCCATGGCGTTTGTTTGGCGACGATCCGTGCGGATATGCATTGAAGTAGGAGTAAGCTTGTTTGTTTATTTATTTGCTGGTTTGATTCAGTCTATGCGAGCTGATGTGTACTCTTTTTTTTCGTGTTTCTGCTTCGCAGCTATCCGGCTTGGGGGATATAATAAATCTAACTTAACCTTTGAGAGGATAGTATTGATGCTGAGCGATTTCAAATTCAAATATGCTAACTGGATCACACGGTTTGGGCTTTGAGCTGGATCCTAAATTGGGTGGAAAACAACTAACAGAGAAGGGTGAATATATTACTCCGATCCCACTCTGATCTTAAAAGGTTGGGAAGTTCAGATTGGGGTGTTATCTAAATATTTATTCAAGCAGGGTTACATTATTGAATGGAGATATCTCACTTGAGCGCTCGGGCACTGAAGAATTTAATCTGTTGAATGCGGAAAGAGCTGACATTGCATTTTCAGCATTGGCTCTTCGAAGCTTGGAGCTTCATCGACTCCTTTTGGGAGATATCGGTTCTATTTTTTTCCAACAGCAATAAATCGCAACGAAAAGCCACCATCGTCGCCAGACAAGAAGCTTTATGAAGTGTGAGAATTTATTGCTGCGCCATCACGCACTGTGCAGTGCAAATGTGTGCAAATGGAACTCCCACAGAAGGATTCATAACTAGGTCAATGCGATTTGTCTTCTCCCGTTGGAATTTAATTAAATTACTTTCGCGAAATCAAACATATTTCTCGCGAGAAGAACGCAACTGCAAGGGAAAAACTTTTCCTCCGAGCTGTGCACTGAACATTGTCTGGCGGTGGTTTCGTGTTGTCATATAATTCCCCGAACAATTACCGTAGATCCTTTTCGTAACCAAGCAAATATTCCATCAAGGCCTTGCTCATTAATATGGTCCGTGTTTGTCACGGAGCCGTTTAAAAATTAATGTTTCCTTCGTTACGAATGCCAACAAAACTTTCTCAGTTCGTCCAGCCCCCAGAACAACATCATCGTTCCTAATCCTTTCTGGGCAACCTCGCTTTGAAATTCCTTCTGTAAAGTTTCACAAACCGACCCAGCCCATTAATATTACCGTAGCAATAACATGGACAACACAGCAGAAGCCGAAAACCAATCAACTAGGTCGGTTTTTGATTCTACGATGCCGTTCCGGAGCTGCAGAAGAAATATCGCGAGGAAGGAAAAACAACCCCGGAAATTGTATCAGCGTTTTATGCTCTATTTGGGCCGGGTTGTCCTGGAGGCGTTCTACAGTCAGTTGAAACAGGATGGAAGCAAAGGGACTGCGTTTGATTGATACATTTCATTTGTCAGCTGTCCGATGGTTAATTGAATTGAGTTGATTTGCTTTTGGTTTCCCTGGTTACGCAGTATGCGGCGTCTCCATCGAATTGGATCGCCTGCCTGGATTTTGCTTCGAACCATAGAGCGTTTCCAGGCGAAATGACCTGGAAATGTGGAAAAATTATTTTCGATATTTTTTGATTTGAATGAACTTTGCATACCCGTTTGGCTTAGGAGACTGAGCATTTTCCGCGCTAGCATAGATTTTTGTGACGCAAGAGTCAGTTTTAAAAAGGGCGTGAGTATGTTGAATAGGACTTCAATTGATAATTTGTAGCTCGAAAACCTTTCGTTGTACAAAAAAACTGTCTAAAATGAAGTTGTTACCCTATGCGTGAAGTTTGTAAAAAAGTATACACTGAGAAAAAAAATTCGGAAAAAACGACAATTAACATGAAAATTTATATATCTCAAAACACGATTTTTATATGTAGAAGGCTCATCACCATGAGGCACCAAGAGTGGATAGTAATGTTTTGCTAGAATGAAAGATATGAAGAGAAAGTGTTGAAAGTTCCGTCAGTGTACGGTAGGTTGGAAAAAGAATAGATGTATTGAAAATTGAGCGAAAGGGCATGGGTAAAGTAGAACTCGAACCAAGGACGTCACCCTTTGCCTAAAATCCAACTGCGGCGTAGGTTGAGGCACGGACGAATCCACCACGTGATAGTTTTTCTAGCTATATATTGTATGCACTCTGTTTTTGATGCGCACATGGGAGAGGAACTCTCTCCTTTTCTGGGTTTGTTTTTTGATTCGCAAAGTCTGAGATCACTCGGAGAGAAATATCGTGAAGCGTTGTGATACTGTATCCCACCAGTATGATTATGCATGAATGATAAAGACATTGTCCTAACTTTTTAATGTTTAATGGGACAAACAATAATGTATCTTTATCATTGTTGCATACTCAACATAATAATGATAAATTGCAGGGCAGAAGAATCAAGAATAAAATATCTCATAACATCCGATTGTTATTTAGGAAAGAGACATAGCGTTGTATGTATACTGCTTTATATGCAACAAAATACATTCAATCATGTCACGTCACAGGTTTCATCTACCGGAAAGAGACAATTTTTGGTTTTATCCTTCTTTCTTTTCCTGTCCTTTTTTTATGTACACGGATACTGATATTGATTCAAAATTGAGTCGAGTTCAATTCAACAGTGAAGAAAGTAGAGTTACGCATGGGCTGCGTGATATTGTTTAATATTTGAGTAAATATAAGTATGAGTGACATTTACCCCTGTCTGCTATTTTCCTTAGTCTATGAGTACAGTAGAGCGGGGTGACTTCGATCAACGGGGTGACTTCGACCGCCAAATCCGATATTTATTCAATTTAAAATCATCCTTCTCCAAGTGCCTGAATTTTTTAAGCTTTGAACCATATATATTCAGCATTTATTAGGGTATATAAATGCATTTTGTTTTTAGCATTTCTCTATTTCCTTCGCTATAAAAACATATTTAAAAAAAATGCTCCTTATGGTACTTTTTACCAAGCCCAACAACAATCATTTATTTAATCAATAAAATGATTTTTAAAAAAATCGACAGCCACATTTTCAGATTACTTAAACTAAGCTAATCGAAAAAATGTTAATTCTGTATACATAAACAAATTAATGAATAAAAAAAAAATATTTTGATCGAAAATTAAGAGCAAACGAATAAACGCGACAACCTTTTCGAAGTGTCTAATATTATGGTGAACTACTGAAAAATAGCAATGGATGGGTCGCTCATAAATAATGTCATGCTTTTAATGGAAGGGAGCTTTGGGAATTGAGATAATCTGTACACAAAATTTAAGGTCCATGAAAAATATGACAAAGGGGGAGGGTTTTGAAAATGGTCCTTTTTGGCGTGACATAATTAATGAACATTCCCTTTGGGGAATGTTCCACCCCAGTGGTATTCGGGAGACATCTGCATCAAACGGTTTGCATTAAAATTTGGTGTTTTTATATTCATTTAAGCACTTCAAATGGATAAAATTGATTTTGATCGAAGTCACCCCATTATTGAAAACTGGCCGCGGGAATTAAACAATTTTTTTTAAATTTCATCTGACATAATAAATTTTTAAAATTTCTGTGTAAAGTTTTACTACAGATACCAGTACTGGTTTTAAAAATGTAAAACAAAATTTTAAAGATAATTATCATAGAAAATTTCAAGAAATAGTTCAAAAACTGATAGAAGTCACCCCGTTTTACGGTAACTCCACTTTTTGTTCTTCTAAGTCGAATTTGACTAAATTTTGAATCGATCTAAGTGGCCGTCCACGCCTGAATTCTTCATCTCTGTAGCATTCTTCTCAAAACCTGACTTTAAACATATTTTTTCGAGAATTTCTAGCTAGTTTACGCATACGCACAGCATCGGGAGGCGAAAATTGTTTCATCTGTTGGTGGTGCTCGTACGTGTGAGCAAGTCAGCAGTTTTGAAAGAATATATGTTATTATGTTATTGTTTGAATTTGTTACTCTCGACCCAACGAAAATTTTGTCGAGGGATAGGGGATAGTTGATAAAGATGGATGATTACTTACAGCTTTAAAGCGAAACATACGATTGCAACAAATTTCACTTTGTTCTGTTAACGTGAACTAAAGCATATTATACAAGATGCCCATAATAGCATAAAATACTTAATTTATTCCTAATGTTGTTTTGAACAACTGGATTCACCATTTGTTAAAGAAGACATAGAAAATGTGTCCGAAAATGTGCGAAGCGGACTGCGTTCCGGGAACGGGGGTCTGCCCAAGCAACGCCGAACCGTCATAATTAGTTGCAGCAACTTGATTTTTACCTAATTTAGTCACATTGAAGTAACTTTTACTGGTTTGCAACAAGTGTGCTGCTAGGATGAGTTGAAGCCTGGGTCACCATGTCAAAATCAGTCCGATAACATTTGGGTTGATCAACTGTGTGCGACACATCAAGAACTCTCACCCGGAGTGTTACGCTGTGTTGAAATTGGGAATGGAGATTCCCGAAGATCAAATTGCCTCCCGAGGTAAATAAAACGCTCCAAGGAGTGTATCGAAAATAAGCTATCCACAAACTTTCTTTCAAATTATGTTGAAAATCGATATTTTATTCATTCAAAAAATTGATCCTTTATTGTACGAGGTTAAACTTGAACATAGTGAAGACCGGATGAAATTTAAGTTAATCCTTCACGAATTTTCGAACTTTGAATCGAATGCTCTTCATCAAGTTCCGGACAAGTGTTGGATCGCATTTTTTGGACGCTTGAGCCCAAATTTTTTTGAACTCCTGCATGTTTCCAGCTGCCTTACCAGTCTTCTTGAAGACCCTCTTCACGATTGCCCAGTAACGTTCGATGGGTCGAAGCTGAGGGCAATTTGGTGGATTGATATTTTTCTCAACGAAATCTGTACCCTTTTCCGCAAGCCAATTGAGAGTGGTTTTGGCATAGTGAGCCGACGCTAAATCCGTCCAAAACAGTGGAGGTGTACTATGCCTCTTATATAAAGGCAACAATCTCTTCTGGAAACACTCAGATCGATAGATTTCCGCATTTATAGTTCCGGCAGTGTAAAAAATGGTTGACTTCAAACCACAGGAACATATTGCTTGCCATACCAGTACCTTTCGACCGAATTTCTCCACTTGAATCGACCTGTCCGCATCGCTCACATCCTCCCCAACGACGGCAGTAAGGTATTGTGGACCTGGAAGGGTTTTTGAGTCCTCCTTTACATAGGTCTCATCGTCCATCAAAACGCATGCATTCGGACGCTGCAAAAGACGCGAATACAATTTCCGGGCCCTTGTTACTGCTCGCTTCTTCTGTTCTGCACTTTGTTTCGAGATTTTCTTGTAGGTCTTCAGATGGTTTCGCCTCTTGATACGCTGGATCATTCCGACACTCGTTCCTGCTTTTTTGGCCAAATCACGTATTGACATTGATTTGTTCTTCATGATTAGAGATACCACTTTCTGCTCCAGTTTCGGGTTGGAAGAACCGGGTTTTCTGCCTCTTCCTGGTAGCTCATCCAAAAAATAGTGTTCCCCAAACTTATTAATGATGGTTTTAACACTCGCATGATGAATTCCAAACCGCTTCGCCAATTTTCGCATAGTAATACCCTTCTCACTTAGCCATGTGTCCAGAACATTAATTTTCACTTCCTTTTCAATACGCGACATTTTGAAAACGCAGCATTTGAACCGCACAAACAAGTAAACAAAAGAAAGCTGACAGTCAAACGCACAGCATGCAGTGCTCAGAGCATAAAAAACCATCACAAAATCATGCTTATCAGCTTATATTCGATACACTCCTTAAAGGTGAAGAAGTGGTGACTGCGAGAATGTCAAAACAGTATCAAAAGTTGTAATTGTATTTTTTCGATAACGCAAAGTTACGATATGTAATCAACCATGGTTATCGAATATTTTGTGAGTTCAACCGACAATATGAGATAATCTGAGGTGTTCTAGGTCATCCAAACTTTTCTTGAGTTAATAACCAAGAATCTACAATTGTATTTATAGATTTTTCGACTGTACAAAGTTGCGATATGTATTCAGTCATGTACATTGAACCTTCTGGAAAGTCAAAAGATATTATGGGATAATCTAGGTCATTCTAAATTAGCCTTGCACCTGAAAAACCTACAGTTACAATTGGTCGGAGTTCTGCCAAATCGCACCAAGTGCCTATCGAAAATCATCAGCTTTGTCCGACATATAATATTCAAACAGAACTTTTAAATTTGAAGATGAACCAGATCAGTGGTTCTTGAAGTTTGTAACCAATAACCAATGTAAGTGATCCATCTCCATAATGCACCGAATATATTTGGTGAGGACTGTATCGGATCAGTTTCGAAGAATGACGCATATGGTGCTTGGTACAATCTGGCAGAGCCCCGACCAATTATAAATCCTAAGTTCTGAACTGCATAATAGTTTGGATGACCTAGAACCCTACCCGAAGATCCATTGAGCATGGTGGAATACATATCGTTAGTTTGTGTAGCCTGAAAAGCTACAGTTAAAATTTCAGATCCTAATTTTTGAACTTCAGAGCTGAATGGCTGATATAGAACCTCCCAGATCATTTCATAATATCTGCTGACCTCCCAAAAGACTCCAGATAAGCATGGTTGAAAACATATCGTTACTATGAATAGCCGAAAAGGCTACAGGAACAATTATAGATCCTAAGTTCGGTACTCCAGGACAGGTTGGATGACTTAGAACATCCCAGATTATCTCATAAAGTAGGTTGCTCTTCCATAAGATTCAATGAACATAGTTGAACACATATCATACATCAGAACACCTTGGACATCAGAAAAAGCTACAGTTACAATTGTAGATCCTAAGTTATGAGCTAATGAATAGTCTGGTATGACCCAGAACATCCCAGATTTCATCATAATGTCGGTTAACCTTCCAGAAGATCCATGTAATGCATATCGTAAACTTGTCTAGCCTAAAAACTATAGTTACAACTGCACATCCCAAGTTTTGAGCTCCAGGACTGTTTGGATGACCTAGAACATTTCAGATTATCTCATAATGCCTGTTGTTTTTCCAGAGGACTTAGTGAACATGTTTGAATACATGTCATAAATTAGTATAGCTTAGAATGCTATACCGTTACAATTGTAGTTTAATAATTATAATAAATAATTGTCTGTTGACCTTCCAAAAGATTCAGTGAACATAATTGAACACATGCCGTAACTTTGTATTGCCGAAAGAGCTACAGTTTCAACTATCGATCCTAAGTTCTGAAATTGATCTTCCAGAAGACTAAGTGAATACGGTTGAAAAGATATCGTAACCATACGGGTCCTCCCTTAGCTCAGTCGGTAAAGGCGCGGCTACAAAGCAACACCATGCTGGAGGCGGCCCGGGTTCGATTCCCGGTATGGTCTAGGATTTTTTCCTCAAGGAACACAATCATACAAATGCAAAAATGGTACCTGGCATCGAAAGCTCCTAATTAATAACTGTGGAAGTACATATAGAACGCTAAGTTGAGAGCAAGCTATAAGCTAATTGGGAAAGCAATAAGCTTGAAACTCTAAGAAAGAAGAACCATACATAATCGAAAAAGCTACAGTTACAACTGTAGCTACGAACTTCTTCATGTTAAGGATGGTCTAGGTTCAAAATCAGGCTTAACGCATATATTTTTTTTATATTTCCCCGATAGAGTTGTCAATTTTCAACAAGTTTGCCTAAGATAGTGTTCGTTTTTGTTCAGTGTGTGATTTTATACAGGCATTTCTCTCCAGGGTGAAGTCTATCCACCTTCTTCTTCTTCTTCTTTTAGCATTTCAAGCTTATTGCTTTAACAATTAGCTTATTGCTTGCTCTCAACTTGTGTTCTAGATGCACTTCCACAGTTATTAATTGAGTGCTTTCGATGCCAGGTACAATTTTTGCATTAGTATGATTGTGTGGCAAGTACAATCATACGCTATGCCCAGGGAGTCGAGAAATTTTCCTTGACGAAAAATTCCTAGACCAGACCGGGAATCGATCCCAGCCACCTCCAGCATGGTGTTGCTTTGTAGCTGCGCCTTTACTGACTGAGCTACGGGAGGACCCAAGTCTATCCACAACAAACTTTAAAATTGTTCAGATCAGTAATTTGTTTGACAGCAACAACTGATTGTCCCTTTTGTTCATGTTGCTGATAAAGCAATGTTGCTATCAATAGTGTGTTGCAATAATGCAAAGCAACTTGTCTCTATCCCATTATAGATACAACATTTCGTTGTTTTCCATCGTGTTTTGTTGTAATACATTCAAGTTACAACATATCGTGGTTGCAGAGTGAAATAATAACGGGTGTATCACGCGTCATAATTATCGTATGCTTTAATGTACAAAAAATGAATATTTGACACACTGGTTACCACCATTTATGGTTTTTACATACTCTAATTGTTATGTTTTTGTATTCTCCGTGCGTGGAGTATTTTTTTATTTTTTTTTATTTTTTTTTATTTTTTTTATTTTTTTTATTTTTTTTATTTTTTTTATTTTTTTTATTTTTTTATTTTTTTTTTAATTTTTTTTTTTTGCTGTAAGAACTTGAAGTTTCTACGCAAATTTAAGCGAAGACTCCAGGATGGATAAATGTCAGGGAAAAAAGTTTCTAGAACATCAACTTTCGATGCATTTCTCAAAATTTTAATATTAGCGAAAATAAACGTATTCTGATGATATAATATGATTTTTTAAGTATTTTAAAATGTTTGAGCTTTCGATGATGACCTTCGTAAGAGCACTCGTTCTCGAGATATTTACGATTTAATTTTATCATACTCGAATAATTTTCGAAAATACGACCTTTTCATAAGTTTTTCTAGATTTTCCAAGAACAAGAGTTGGTTTTTCGAAATGTATAATAAATTTGACGCTACTCTCTCTTTGACCAAAAAACGCTGATAAAACGTGTGTACAAAGTTGGTCGGTAGGTCATTTCGGCTGGAAACGCTCCATACGTAATCAAATTCTTTGTCTCGACTAAACCTAATCTTTTCACGTTCCAAAATTCCACGTCATTTGATGGTTCGTACTACATTGGCGGGTGTATGTCCAGCGTGCAGATTGACCATCTGGATAAATAATAATGACCTTGAAAGAGTGCAATAAAAGAGTCCATTTACCACGACTCATAGCTTTGGTCGCCAGGTTCGTCGAACTTGCATCGGCGAGATCCGTATCAACCGCAGGTCACGTTCACAGTCCCCAGCCATTGTAATTCGGTAAAAATGCGCAGCTGGAAGAAACGGCTTAATTAACTGCTTTGTTGTGGGTGGTGGGGGACACACATCCTTTAACGACACTCACTCAAATGCTCACGCTGCGGTGGAGACGGCTGACGCAGAACGTGACATCATGTCCCCGCCTATCGACGCGCTGTTGTGTCGCTTGCTAGCAGTTGAGAGACACGTTGTGAAGGACGGTGAAATTGTTCCGCGAAAATTGAATTTAATCAGTTTCATCTTTAGTCGTAAATACGTGCACCGACGAAGACCGTCCTCGGTTTACCCTTGCCATCGTTTTTCCCCGGCATGAGCTCCGTGCTGCTTGTTGTGCCATGCGTTGTCAATGGAGATGTTGTCTCCGGCGGATTGGATGAAATTGTTCTCGATTTTAATGGCGTGGTGTACCTACTAAAATGTGAGACTGTGTAATTAAAATGTTATTCGAATGAGAAACAGTTTGGGTAGTCAGCGTTCATACCAAACGAAATATTACGATAGGGCTTCTTTGGTAAATGGAAGACTGGGGCCGAATGAATAAAACGAAGCATGCCGTAGTTGATTAATATTAAAATGTTATGACTGGACTATAAAATCATTGAAGTGCAGTTTCATAACTGAGGTAAAACGAAAATTATTCCATTGGAAACATTGAGAGGCGAATTAGAGTACAAGTTGCTATATCGAGGCTCACTTCACATTGATGTGTTTTCGAAATTTCAAGAAGAGTACACATCCCTTCTTTCTACTCTTCTACTTCAATAAGATACACAATCAAAACATGTCCCAAAAATGAGAATATCATATATTTTATTCTGCGTACATTTCATTGAAGGTACTGTTTATAGACAATGATTGCAGCATACCTCTTTGAATGACCCCCCCTCCTTGCTTTTTTCAGAGGCTTCAATCCGCACAAACGGCATGCACGCACAGCTCAAACAAGTTGTGTGAATTTTTGTTCAATGTTATGCACTTAAATGGAGTCTAAAGTTCTGGGATATTTCATACATTGCCGATTGTAACGTTTGCATTACAAAAAATGGACAACAATGTTTTTATTTTTTATTTTTCATGGGTTTACCCTCATCCGCACTGACGAAACTACCCATGCAGCATCAATCATAGTAACCCATGAGTCAGCAGACAAAATTTGACAGCTCTATCAGTCGAACTCTAGCCGTGATGGCAAAAACAGTGAAGCAACTCCGTTCATAAGTGTGCGCGTTCAAAAAGCGGCACCCCGCCGCCTCGAAAACGGACATCGTGCGGCACTTTGTGAACGCCGAATACGTTCGTTCCGGCATCTACAACATCTTGACACTATAAGACAACAATCAGCACATCGAATGAAAGCCCGGTTCCGGACAGCCGACGCACTGTGGCACAATTCTGAAAAATGACGGTCAAAAACATTTTCACCCTTTTGTCATCATTTTATCGACTAGGTGTCTTAAGAAGAGTTGCTCAAAATATTATTCCGCATCTTTTGAAAAAACACGCCTAACCTTTCATTAGGGCTTAATTACACTTTGAAATTCTAACTTTTTCCAGCTACGAGATAACGGGTTGATGTGTTGGACAAAGATGTAGAGCAGGTAATTTTAAGAAAAGTTGCTGAAGACACTAGGTTTCTAGAGCGTTGGTCTAGTAATTGGTCAAATTGTACCTATTGTATTTTGATATTTACTACTTTTGTTTATAGAATGGTGAGCTTTCAACGTGATGTCACTACTGATGTTATAAATTGCTGCTTGGACTTCGTTGTGGATTACTTTATAAAGGGA
Source organism: Aedes japonicus (assembly GCA_034211315.2). NCBI lineage: Eukaryota > Metazoa > Arthropoda > Insecta > Diptera > Culicidae > Aedes > Aedes japonicus. The sequence continues at coordinate 76,033 of JASCZW010003765.1, forward strand.
ACATGCAAAAATTACGTAGCATTTCGGGGGGTGTGAGGAGAGTTTCAGAAGTAGGGACGACACATTTATTTCAAAAAGTTTTTCATTTTGTTTACATGTTTGTATACAAAATCAGATAGGTTCTTTTGACAAATTATCCTAGATATGAAGTCAAAACACGAGTGAAGGCATAAGATCTGAAACAGGTTAAAATATGCTTCGTTATTTATGGATCACCCCAAACTATCTTGCTGGTGACGTATAATTTTGAGCTTTGTATTTAAATAAAAATGGATTCTATAACGCCCGTTTGTCAAATAGATAATATTACACTTCTCAGCATATTTTTTTTTCTTCTACCTTTTTGTATTAAGAATTAACCAAATACCCTTTGGTACACAACGCTGAAATTTCCGAATTACTAGTTGATAAGATACTCTTCCAAATGCAATTAATTTGAGACCCCGCCAAGACCAGCATATATTTTTTTAGTTTGTTGAACATTACGTCACATGCGAAATATAAATTTTCTTATAACCTTGACTATTTCAAACTGAAGTTTTACTAGGGACCCTTCAGTATCAAACACTGAAAATTTCAGGAAAACTTGATCATAAGATAATCTTTCAAATACAATCTGTTTTAGACCCCGTCAGAACCCGCCCACCCTTTTTGAGGCGGTTGATTATAACAACACAGACAGTTCAATCACCATATATCAAAATGTGGTCATCACCATACATCAAAAATGTGTAATTTAATAATTCCTACAATTTCTTGGAACATATTGAAATCGTCAAATTTGAACAAAGTACTAATTATCCAAAAAAAAACAGTTTTAAGGTAGTGCTGAAAGAAACTCATTTATATCTCTTTAACGTTAGGCTCTATAAACAGTGTCTTCGGCAACTTTTCTTAAAATTACCGGCTCTACAACTTTGTCGAAGACAACAACCCGTAGCTGGAAAAAGTTAGAATTTTAAAGTGTAGTTAAGCCCTAAGGAAAGGTTAGGCGTGTTTTTGCAAAAGATGCGGAATAATATTTTGAGCAACTCTTCGTAAGGCACCTAGTCGATACAATGATGAAAAAAGGGTGAAAATGTTTTTGACCGTCTTTCTTCAGAATTGTGCCACTGTGCGACGATCCTGAGCGACAATTAGCTCCAAAGGATGCTGAAGAGGAAGACCGAGGGTAAAGTGGCTACATCGCTGCGTGCGCCTGACCGGGGGTCGGTTCAACCGGCCAAACAAGGAAGTGAGCTCCGATGTGAAGTTCATTTCACACACCAAGATCCCCAAGAGCGTAAGATCTACTCCAACAATTTTGTCACTAAAACTGAGGAGGAATTGATAAATAAAACGAATAAAAGAACTCAAAACAAACCTACACGCATGTTTTCGTTTGCCATGGCGAATGTTCCGGTTAACTGCCGGAAGGGCGCTCGCAAGGGCGCTCGCAAGGGCGTAGAATAAAATAATAACCTTCCATGGGAAATTTATCAAAAGCAATTATCTGTCTTAGCTTTTTTTTCATCACCATCCGAAAATAAGTACATTTTTTTAATGCAAACGTTTTTGCAAGCAAAAGCTTATCTTTGTTAGAAGCATTTCATGCAAGGTGCAGCTTCGTGTGGAATGAAATGCAATTTTACATGCTCTGATATTTACATGGCAATGAAAATTCAGATTTTTTTTCTGTGTTGAAAACATAATGATCATCTCCGAAGAGTTGTCTTAGACATATGATAATAACCCGAAGAAAGTCTAACATCATAAGGATAGCAATTCGAAAATATATTTTAAAATCAACATCAAATTGAAAAAAAAAGAAATATTTAAAATATTTCTCTTCACAATTGTTCAATTTCATATCAAATTTAAATTTCACCTTGCTAAGCTTGCTTTAATTTTTTTTTTTGAGAAAAGAAGTTTTGATTTCATTTTTTTAACAGAGTGGAATACTCATTTTGTTATCTTTGAAATTCAAAAGTTAAGTAGGCCTTGATAACTTGATAAGTATAATAACACATCGGTCAATAAGTCCCAGTCCTTACTAACAGATGGCGCCACTAATAAAATATCTAAGTGATTTTTCGAAAATACCTACCTTCAAAAGATTACTGTCGAAGTTTCATGACGTTTGGTTTATTATTTATCGAGTTACAGTGGTTTATCGTTTTTTTATTATTGTTTATTTGAAGTAGACATCAACAGACCAAGTTTAGGTCCTAATGATGTTAAAAAGAAAAGAAAAATTACAATAAGAAACGATTACATAACCTCTTAACTGGAGTCAAGACACAAAAATAAATAAGTAAAAATAAAATAATTAAAGCTATACACTATCTTAACTACGTGCGTCAATTCAAGCATAACTTTTCAAATAGACGTATCTAACATTTGATAGGAATTGAGAAAAATGAGATAAAAGTTCCAGATGCTTTCATTTAATCCTAATTAACTTTACTTCCAGTTTTATTCGATCTGTTCATTCTGTCATAGTTGAATAATATTAAAAGAAGTAGAAATCCTGGTTTTCATACACTTTCGCTCTATTTTTGAGATGATTAACACATACACCGGTTTACCTCTATACCACACACATACACCTTGTTAGATACGTCAGTGTGACATCTTGCTTGTAACATACACCGGTTAGATACGTCGGTATTTCAGAACGTTTAGCACTTGCGTCATGTCAGATACACCGGGTATGATTTTTAAGCGCAGATACGTCAGGTTGCTGTGGGGTGTATCTGAACTATTTACATAACATTTGAAAAGATCAGATAGGTCGCATATGAAATTTGGCGCACATTACGGAATAATTTTGATAATGTTATTTGGCAATTACAACTTCATTAAGGGTGTTATGATTGACAGGATAGAATGCAAAACTCGATTTGTTTACATTTGCGACATACGTCCTTTTGAAAAGTTATGCTTGAATTGTTCTAAAAACGGTAGAAAATCTCCGACGAAGTGCGTTCCGCGTCAGATGGAAATCGAAAATGGACGCCACCCTATTGAAGGTTCGCTGCAAACCGTGAATAGCGCTTTTCAACCCTTGGCCTTGGTTGGACGTTGATGCTAATTTGTTGAAGGATCCTTCGGCAGTCGATTCTTCAAAGTAGGTAAATGTGCATAACCGATTCAGTTATCTGACGGATTTCAATTGACTGAGTCTGGAAACCTTGGTCAGGTCACGACAGTGTGTAACTCGTATCGGATTTTGGTTGTTTTACTAAAAGTAAATTCGGGTATCGCAGGTTGGAACTCGCGTGTCATGCCACAGCTATGATTATCTCTTAGGCCAGGCACCCACTGCTGTGGCGGAGGTGTGGCATCTGCTAGCATGTCAGAACACCTTGTGGTATGTGATACCACACCTCAGCCACATCAGTGGGCGCCTCGACATAAAGTAAGCACAATTCTGAGACAAACTAGTCAAAAGGTCGAAAGAAACATTTGTAAACAATGACTTCTAGCGTATTCTTCTGGGATCTGCTTGCTCCCACAAACAAAATAGCACCAAAAACAGGTGCAGGGAGTTATTGCCTTCCCGTCGGTTGTGGATATAGATGTTAGCAACCTGGCATTTCCAGAAAAATTACGTTTTAAATCATTGTTTACAATTGTTAATTTCGACTTTTTGACGATTTTGTCTAGAATTGTCCCTGAAGCCACCTAAAGCGCTTCGATTCCAAACATGTGATCCTTCAGTACATCTGCCAATCTTTATGTGCTTACATTTTGTTAGTTTTGCCCTAAATACGATTTATTCCGAGATTGTGAAAGCATCAAGCTTGAAAGTAGCCTGTAGCCTTAAGAAAGGAACCGTGGTGCTCAAACTCTGCTGAATTCCATGACTCAATTCCAGAAGTAAGAAGAGAGAAACAAACATCATATAAACTAGCCGGCGTGATTGACATGATCACGGTTGTTAATCGTTAACGCTACATGGGAAATTTGGATTACAGACGTTAGACTGATCGTTCGCAAATTATTTAACGTGCCATATACCACGTGAACATATTATTGCGTATAACATGGCACATGTATTTATGAACAAAACATTCTGATGGACGGTACCATCGAAATCCACCTGGTTACATATTTAGTTAATTGTAGATAATGTTGAATCGAAGAATGCCATACACAATTTAAAGATGACATATTCAGTCTTGTAAAAGAGTTTCATATGGAAGGAAACAATATTACTATCTTCTCATTCCGAAGTTAGAAAACTCCCGAAATCCCCGACACGATCCCCGATTGAAGGTTTCTCAGCTCTCCTCGCGATTAAAAATGAATAGCTGGTATTAAGCGTGCATCTTCATCGACTATTGCAATCTTATCAGCGATGGTAGTGAAAAATGACCTGAAAACTTTTTATACAATTAAAATGAATATGAATTCAAAGCCCCACACCTCAACCTTTTGTTCATAATCAAAACTACTGACCTTGTTCACGTTGAATGTGTTTGGATTGATGAATAACCCAATCAAAATCACATACGATTTTTCACTTCGAAAGGATTGGTATTGCACAAATTGAACCTTTCGGTGAGAACGTAGCACATAAACACAAGAATTTCGGAATTTTCTAAACCAGAGTAGGCCTTGCGAATTACACTCCAAACGCGAACGCGAAATTTACACCGGAAGAGCACTTTTCACCACTTTTCACAAACGATTCGCGCACAAATTCGACGAAATGAAAAACACCAGAATCCAACCGAGCACCATGTAAACACGGACCACGCGATTGCGTCGCAATCGTAACAAAACAACGTTTTCGTTTTTGTTTTCACTCCCCAAACTTACAAACAGCTGATTTTTGACATTCGTTTGTTTACGGTCTGAGGCAAGTGCCCTTTAGAAACGTTGATCACAACACTGAATGAAATGGTTACAATAAAAGTCGCAGTTCCAACACTACCTGGTTGTGGCGGGTGGAACTAGTTTCATTCTTCCATGCACTGAGAGAAGGATCATAGTGGAAAATACTATTTTTGTAGACAACACTTGTTTTCAATTCGTTTTTTGAAATCATTTGTTTTAAATTCTACAACGTTGCTCTCAATTAAGTTATGTGAACCATGACATCATGACATTGACCATAATGCTGACAAATCTACTGTGTTTGCTCAAAAAGCATGGTAATTTTGGCCGTATGTAATTTAAACCTACCCAGCAAAAATAATGAGTATACATCAAAGTAACTGATGCTAACGTATCAAAAACTGATGTAATTTAGGAAACACGATGCACAATAACATCCAGTTCGTGGAATATTACATCGGTCTTCAAATTACACCAGAAAAACATTATTAGTTGCATGAATATAATAATCACATAGTACACACTTAGAAGATTTTACAGTATTCGGTAATTTTTTACCGAACTTTCAACAGCTGAACGTTCGGTAATCCGATTTACCGGATTTCGGTGAAATTTTACAGTATTCCGGTACAAAAGTTACCGGAACTTGTCAAATTTTACCGAAGTCCGTTAAATCGGATTACCAAACGTTCAGCTGTTGAAAGTTCGGTAAAAAGTTACCGAATACTGTAAAATTTTCTGAGTGTGTAAAAACATAAATATTACCCGAAAAACCAATGCACATAATGAACTCCGCCAAAAATGTTAAATATTACATGATATTGATGCTTTATCGCATTTCGTTTTTATGTAAAATTAAATCTCGCAACACGGCCCAACTATAGTCACTAGATTCATAGTCTGGCGGATACAATGACGGGAGCCAATTTGAACTGTCACTTCGGCGGAGCCAATCTGAGCATATCTCGAGTGAATTTCATGTTAAGGTCCTAAAAGCTCATTTGGAAACAATAACTTTAATGTTGATTTCTCACGAATTACGAGAATCCCACCATATCCTGCTACTCCATATGGTACAACTAACATTCTTCTACCAAATGCTGCTTTCATTTCACGAGAGTGATTTGAGATTCAAGAGAAATCGATATTGAAAGTCATAGTTTACAAATGGCGTTTAGGCGCTTAACATGAATTACTCGGAATGATATGCTCCGATTGGCTCCGCCAAGTGACAGTTCAAAGTGGCTCTCGTCATTCGTATCCGCCAGACTATGAATGTAGTGACTATAGGCCCAACTTGTTCTTTTTTTTTAGCGATTTCGTTTTTGATTCAGTTTCAAACTGGATTGGGTATCAAGATTGGGTCGGCTTTTTGTGTGTTAAACATCAGTGTATACGGTTTATTGTAGCTCCAGTCATATTGAGGTTTACGCTGACAATAAGTACAGGAATCGCAGGTTGAAACTAGTTCTAACCTAGGTTCAAAAACGAATTCGATATTTAATTGTTCACAACCCTGAAAAGTTTCTTCGTCGTCGCGGCCGTTGCTTTCTTTTATTAATATCAATCCAAACAAGTTGGCGGCAATAACCGAAGAGGGCTTCAACAGCAGCTGTATCGAGACTTCCCTCGGGATCGTGTGACGTTGATTCTCGCTCTGCTGTTGTACCCGGAAAACTTAGAACTTTCAGCTGAACTGGTGAAGATAAATTCGCAGTCGATTATGAATACAGCTTGGGGTAGTCTCGTGATGGAGATCGGGTACGGTTTCACGACGTCCGTTGATGATTGTAAAATTCATCTGCTATAAGCCGGTGACCGTGAAATTTCCGCCCAGGATGTAGCAAAGATCATCTCATCGATGTGTCTAATAGTACGTTCACACTATAGCTTGTATTACGTGATATAGAGTATCTTGATACATGTCATTTACATGTAAATTATTTCCAGTGAAAACTAGATGTATAGCTGCTGATATCAAGATACTCTATATTACCGAAGACTTCCAATAACAAGACACACAGCTCCCTCTCTGTTTCAGTCGACATGTTCGAAGCGCCCTCAACGTGTTCCAGAAACATTAAAAACGAATATGTATGTGTGAACTCATGTGAGTCATCGTCAGTGTGTGTGTTTTGTTTTGTATTTGTTTTGATAGTTAAACTTTTGATGCTCTACATCAATAGTAGGCATTGAAACGTTTATTTCTGTCAGACTTTGCTTATTCCGTTGAAAATGGGACGCAAAACCTGTTGTGTACCGGGATGTTTTGCACTTCCAACGCAAGAAAGAAATCCTTCTTCCGAATAGTCGAGACCCACAGGTAATTGCAAGTTAATATCACTGGGCAAGAATTGTTGTGGTTAGCAGCATCTGTTTTCACTTGAATCCCACTAGATATGGAGATTTTTCTGGTGCTGGTGGAGATTGGCGCTCTTCGGTTGAGGGAATGCTGCACGAAGGATACACTTTCAGGTCCACAAGGAATATTTATCGTCGAACTGATGACACAGTTACACCACTACAGCATTATGATTCGTTGCTTATAATTTTGCCAGTAGGTGTTGATTTGGTTGAGATGCTGCATTTGAATATTTCCTGGTGGCTGCTGCGTCAACCTTCAAGCAATCGGAAATTACCTTATCTGTTGGAAACAGTCGTTTACTTGAAAAGAGAGCACTTGGTTTTATAAACTCTGTTAAACTATAATACACAATAATTACTTCCGATTATCCGATCCAGCAGCACACAAGGCTTGCCATTTCTTTTCCTAGAGCGTTCCTCCACCACCATCCTTGTTTAATTTCATTAACGAAAGAATAGCTCGGGGACGACCGTTTACCATCCTTTGATCCTTTTATGGGTCCAGGTAACTTCCAGGACGGTGTGTATTGGACATCACAAGCATAGTTTTTCAAATTAATATTGATTTCCTAACCACTTCTACGACTCCATCCGCAAGCACAGTACAAGTATGTTTTGATTTATGTTTTGACGTTTGTCTTGAGCGCAGAAGATTACAAATACACACACAGTAACCTTTGCTTGATCAAACACACACACATATATGTCATGTTTCTTGAAGTCGTTCGGTGGCGCTACCGTACATGAAGAATACGGTGTATATGGGAAAATTTGACACTTGTGTGTCTTGTTATTGGAAGTCTTCGATATTACGTAATATAAGCTGTAGTGTGAACGTACTATAACCCATGCATCGCTTTCGATGAGCAGCATAAATTTGCCAACACCAAGCAGTTTTTGTCCACAGGGCAGCGACCCTGAAGGCAAGGGGAAGGATGGTCAACACGAAGGTTCTACTTGGAGAATACCCAAGTGGCACACTACGGTCATTATTAGTTGTAGTAACTTGTTTATTACTTAGCAAGTTATATTTATGTTATCTGAACGGAATGGCAACAAGTGTGCTACTAGGGTACCAACAGAAAGCCGGAGATTTTCGTGCAGGCCTTGAAAGATGTTGTGCATGAATCAGATATATGATAAATGCATATTGTCATTACAATAGATTTACAATTCACTCTATATGCAACGATTTTCAACAATTGAGAAACAATACAATTGATTCTAATTGACTCAAATTTGATCGGAAAATAATGATTTTAATGTAGGACTATGTTTCTCTTTTCTATACTGGGTGCCGTTTAAAATTTTTTTAAATGAGAGCGTTACGCAAAAGTGAAAGGTTTTTGAACGCTTATAACTCTCGTTCGACTAAACAGAATGACTTCATTCATACACCATTTGATCAAAAAGACTCACAAATTTTTCGCATTGAAATTCGAAAGAAGATCAATTAGTATAAGTAGTTCAATTTTTCATTTGAAAATGACCTTCTTTTGCTCCCATACAAATTTGCATGTCAACAGGTTGAAAAATGTGTTTTCCCTAGCAAGGTCATAGGAAACGGGTAACAAATGTCTTCTTCTTATTCAAAATACTTGCTTTGTTGCCAGTATCTGATTTTCAATTGTGGCCTGTCCCACAAAAATTTCTGAACGCACAATGCTGTTGGTCGAAAATGACATCATATTTGCGAAAATGACATCACCCAAGTAGCACACTAGGATCATAATTAGTTGTAGTAACTTGATTATGACTTAGCAAGTTATATTTATGCTATCTCAACTGAATGGTAACAAGTGTGCTATTAGGGCATATCCGTATGCGACAGACGTGTTCGGCGAGAACGCCGATGGAAAACGCCGCCAGAAGACCAGAATCAAACCACGTCCCTTGTAGCTGGTCATCCGCAACGACGACGAGCTGAAAAAAAATTTCTCCGATGTGATCATTTCACAGAATGGTATCCTGCTAAACGTCCTGCAGCTCAAGGAGAGTAACCTGGCGAGCAGTCGTTAATCAGATTAGCGTTGGTGCCGATGAACCGTCAACCTCGTTGCGAGAAACATGGCTGCTGAAGCCACCCATGACGAGACAAGAATCAATCATCCCACGTAACCTGCAGATGGCCAGCCACAACGATGAGGAGCTGAACGAAGAAAGAAAGCCCGAGGGAAATCGCAAACTTATTCTCCCGCGTCAATTAAATCCGTCCTTTGGTTGAAGTTTTCTCTTGTGCTGTTTGTAATTCAATTACCGCGTTATGGCTGAACATAGCATTCAATAAACACCAAGTCCCGGAGTATATCACAAAGAACTAACGATCGAAATTGACGAATCCTGGTTGAACAAAGAAGAAGACACCGAGTGGTGATAAATCTGACAGCTCTCAAGTTAAAGTATAGGACGAACATTTTAAAATACTTCTAAAAAAATCAAATGAAATTATAATTAAAAGCGGTTTGTTACATGATCCAGAACTGAACAAGAGGGTCATTATTTTTATTGTATTATGATTTTGCTGAAAATGTCTTTATTGAGTAGATTTGGATTTTTCTGCCATCACACAACAAATCGCTTTTAATAATATTTTAATTCATTTGCATTATTTAGAAGCATTTCAAAATGGTCGTCCGATACCTAAACATGGGAGTTGTCTGATTTATCACCACTCAGTGTCTTCTTCTTTGTTCAACCAGGATTCGTCAATTGTAGAAGGGATAATTCGAGCCGAACTGCGACACGTCAGAGACCGACCATGTGGTTGAGTTCGTCATAGTTCCTAGTTGTACATACCGGATTAGTTGCTGTCAGTGGCAAGAAAATTAGGCATATTTCTGTTAAGAAAATCATCCGTCTAGCGTGCACTAATTAGAACTAATTACTGTGGCACAATGACTAAATTTCGTCCCCTTTGATGCAATTTGTATCACACTGCTTTCGTTGGTACCGCCTTCTTTTGTGCAATAGCATCCGACGCCATAACATACCAACATCTTGGCAGATTTTTGACTCAGTCTTACAACAGTCGTGGAGCTGTGCAGTGACTGTTGCAACGCAGCAGGCGGCAGCAAGCATCCTGGAGGGTGCACTGGCGAGCAGTTGTTGCCCAGAGAGGCGTTGGTGCAGTTGGCTGTTGGTATTTCACCAAGAACGTTGAACAACTAACGAACGAAATTCTAGAAGGGATAATTCGAGCCGAACTGCGACACGTCAGAGACCGACCATGTTGGGTTCGTCGAAGTTCCTAGTTGTGCATAGCGGATTAGTTGTTGGCAGTCGCTAGCAAATTAGGCATATTTCTGTTAAGACTAATTAAATTGTGGCGCAATAACAGAAGTTCGTCCCGTTTGATGCAATTTGTATCACATTGAGTTCATTGGTACCGCATTCTTTCGTGCAATAGCATCCACCAGCTCCGCCATTACCAGCTCTTAGCAGAAGAGAGCCATATGCCGCCCGTGAAAACAACGGAACAAGAATAATTTTGAGAAAATGAAATGTCACAGCATATGGCTGCAAGTATGTGGTTCCATAGTTATCTTCTACTCGTTAAAGATTGTGGCCCTCTCAACCATCGTAGAAAATACAATTAGGGCCGTGTCATTTTTAAAACCAAACGGTCCTTTTAGGGCCACCAAATGCTACCCAGAGAGTTAACAATAGAATTTTCTTACATATTTACTTCCCAATGCTGATCTATCATTCAATTAGCACCATTACGGCCTAGACGTCTATCGGCAATAATAGACTTTGAATCCCCAAACAGACCACAACCATCTGCAGCAAGGTGGAAACTCAAACCGCCTCTCGATCATGCTGCCGAGAGAGCTAGCTAAACACGAGGTTTCCGAGCGAACCGAACCCGTGGTCAAGAAAACCATCCTCATGACGAAATGAAGTGGTGGCCGTAGCTGTTCCCTTGAACCCAAAATGGCCCTTTTCAGGACCATCAAAACAACTGGAAAGAGAGTTGACATGTGTTTGGGAGTGCTGGGGGTTTGGTTTTGGGGTGTTTGATTGCGAAAAATAGCTTTCGTGTGCCGAAGCCGTAATGTTTCCGACATTAGCAGTATTGTACACACATAGGCCTAGTAGAAACCGTATGCAACGAAACCAGCCTCTTGGGTAAAAGTTTCCCTAATGACCAGTAACTCATTCGAACTACAAGGTATATTACGTGATATAGAGTATCTTGATATCATATGTCATACATATTATTTGCAGTGAAAGCAAGATGTATGAATGTAAATACCAAGACAGGCTATATCAATAAAAGTGTATGGGAATTAGATTTTGAAGGAAACCAATTTCGACCACCCTTTAAACAATCAAGCGATATATATATTTCACATTGCTTCGTAGTCCTACGTCAATTTTACGTACCACCCCATTGGGCTGTCCCTTCTAGTTTTTTTTCTACAGTTATAGTCGATGTCTCAATTTACATTAGATTCTATTGTAGTAACAACAACTCCTATTGTCATCTTATCGTTGTAAACAATACTATCAATTGTACATACTATAGATTCTATTGTATGGTTACAATATATTCAATTGAAAATCTACGAGAATTTTTTATTCGGGTTACTTCTCCGATTCAGTAAATGAAATTTAACATGAAATTGAGATAGAAAATGAAATTTCTTTCGAACGCGATACGCGATACAATTATTGTCAAAATTCCGCTTGGTAATATTAAACAAAATTCCGTAACCTTTTTACTTTTTAAGTAAAGTCGATACTGGCATATGAGGCTGAATTATGAAATTCGTACTGATTTCTTATGGCAAACAACCATAATGCAACATCATGAATATCCAAAGTTTATTTCGCTGAGTGTTGAACAGCAGAGGAAAAAAGGGGCTGATGGTGCTTCACGGCACAGAGAACAGACGTCCAGGCTCAAACGACCGCTTGTGATTATAAACTAAACTGTCGATTCAAATTAGTATGGAATGCGACATGGAATGGAACACAACATAGTATGGAATGACATAGCGACATTGACAGCGTTGTTCTCTTACGTCATCAATGTAGGTAAACAAAGTGATGCTGATAGGTTGAAATGGGAAGAAAATGTGAATACTATTGGTGCTATTGGCGCAGAAAAACTAGTTCAAATTAGTTTAATACAAAAACTTGATGTAATACACACTTAGAAAATTTTACAGTATTCGGTAATTTTATACCGAACTTTCAACAGCTGAACAGTTCGGTAATCCAATTTAACGAACTTCGGTAGAATTTGACAAGTTCGGTAACTTTTACCGGAATACTGTAAAATATCACCGAAACCCGGTAAATTCGATTACCGAACGTTCAACTGTTGAAAGTTCGGTAAAAAATTACCGAATACTGTAAAATTTTCTAAGTGTGTAGTAATGATTTCAACCAGTATTGTCGGCAGTTGGAAGCCCCACTGTATTTTATAGGAATAATGCCGCTGGAAATTTGCAGTTGTTCAGGATATGGTGTTTTTTTTCTGTTGTATTCTTGTGGAAACTGACACCTCACATACGGTGAATTTTAAGCAGCTTACCGTGCCGGCATCATACTTTACTCGATTAGTAGCTTGCGGAAAATATGAGTTTTGCTTTGCAAAGGAGCAGTTTTGTTTACGGTCCTGATATCTCTGCTGCCGTTGCATGTTGTCCAGCTCAACGGACAGCAAACGTCGGTTCTTTCTGGCACCTCTAGGCGCAGGTGAGTCGTGTCTTCGGGCGGGGTAAGATTTTCGACAAATCCACCATGGGTGGGACTACCGTCCAGGAAGCTACGAATGAAAACAAATATTCTACAACCCAATTTTCAACTGACTATCTCTTAACTCTTTAACCTACTGCTGACAACCAGTTTTTCCGTGTTTTCCTCCACCGGGAGGCCCGTAGTAGACAGGAATTGGTGTTCCGCAAGGGAAATTACACTCGAAGGTGTTGAAACGCGCAGGAACCCCGTTAGCACGTGAATTGGTTTTCCTATGCTTACAAAGGTAGAGTTTATAGTTTTCGATCCGGATACCGTAGCAAACAGATGGTTGGTTCTTTTGATTTGCCGGAAACATCTAGACGAGAGAAAACTAGGTGCTGCAGCGACTGCCATATGGTAAAACGAGAACTTATTGGAACGGGAAACACGCGATACTTGCTGCTACACTAAACGAAAAGCTAACGTTAATTTAAATCAGGATTTCAATGGTTTTAACTCCATAATAATAATAAATTAGAACTGGATAAACTTCTGCTAAACTGTTTTCTACCGTTTTGCAAACAAACTGCTCGAAAGAGACGTTATATCAACATTTTTAGATCTGTTTTTTCACATTAGGCTAGTATGCAGTTCAGAAGTAGTGTGCACTACTATAGGACAAGTAATGGTCAAGAAATGCGTTCTGTTGGAATTATTACCTAGTATGCAGCTGAAAGGAGGTCAAACTACGGAAGTTTTCGTAACGTTAGTAACGCCTGCCTTGTAATCAATGGGACTATCAGTTTTCCCTGCCGAATAATATTCTGTTCGATTATTCCGCAAGGAAAACTGAACATGTCATAGAAGTTACTTTCGGTAAAAATGGTGGTGAGGTATTTACTGCTAGCTGCATACTAGCTTTAGTGCCGGATGACAGATCGAAAATTGATCTACACTGGTGAACGCTTCTAACCCAAGCGAAGAGTAATATATTTTTACCACTTTTTCATCGTGATGACAGTAATGTAGTATGGAATGTCGCCCCACTACGGCGCCACTATAGTAGCATACATGATTTTTTGTTAAAATTGTATGAGTCAATTCGTCTGTTCTCTGTGCTTCACGGTGTGGTCCTTTGGGCGCTTGAAACTTGTAAGAATATTACAACAATCGGCACATTGGAAAGGGACTGCATTACTCAAGCTTGCTTGCTGCCGTTGACAGACTTAAAAATGCAGAAAAAGTACCCTTCTATCGTGTCTAAAAACTAGTCACTTTAGGACGAATAAACTTGAAAATGTGTAGAATATAGTCACAAAATTAGTATTCAAGATTTACCGTGCACTTCAAACATGGTTTACCCATTGTTTGGATTGTTATGAAGTAGCGTGTGCTATAACTACGCTGGTGCCACCTATCTGTCAAAACTACAAAGTCTGTTCGAATGCTGTCGGTTCGGTTGGTGGTTTTGCTATCGATCACAGGAAAATTCAGGGTAAGGTACGTGTTTTACACTAGGCGCCCAATGGAAACATTATAAATCTGAGTCCAAACTATGAACAACGTGCTGCCGCGAATCGCTCATAAATCCCGTATGGATTGGAACCACGCAAAGGTGGGACACGTATATCAGGAATTTCTTTCCAAAGAACATCAAACTTGCTCTAATTACTTTTGCATGTATTTCAATATTTCGATTGGGTGATTTAAACTTTTGCTTATTAATAGTAAAGTATGTAATATGTGGGTTTGTGTGTATGTGTGTAATATTGGTGTAGATTTCCCTTAAATAGTTCCATAAGTAATAAAGTATTGCTTTCCTAGCATGCAACGAGAGAATGTCATACCGCAGCGTTCAACAAAACTGGATATTGGTTCATTTAATTTAGCATCATTGATTGTTCTTGTTTCAATTTCGGCGCTTCACGCGCCTCATTGGAAATAAAGTAATTTAACTTAAATAGCTCGAGTGGTTACACCTAAACAGTAAACATAGACAAAGAAGGTAAAGCAAATTTCTTACACAAAAATTACAAGCAAAAAATACAATTCTCGCTTTGCCCTTCCACAGTAACAGCGTATGCCAGGGGACAAAGCGAAACTTAAGTAGCTTATTAACGAAGCACATCCAGATTCGCCCGAAACATAATACAGCCTAACGCTTGGAAACAGAGGAAAGACTGCATATATTGATGTCCTTAGGGTTTAAAACGAGGGTTATATTAACAACGAAAACTAAGAGAGGTAAAATCTAGCGAATACAAATAATAATAATAATAGTAATACGAACAATGCACAGATTTAATTAACACAAGTAATAGTTAAATTAACAGATTTTACACGAACATTGTAATTAAATTTATGTGTAAATGTTTGCTTTATTTGGTATGTTTCCGTTCTGTAAGTTCGATTCCTATCGAGTGTTTTACTCTCTAGACATTTCTTTTTTGTTGTTTTAACTTACGTTTTGATATTTTTTGTTTCCGTTTGATAAATAGGCATATGTGAGTTAATGTGATTTTATGTAGCTTTTCTTATTTGTTTTTTTTCGTGTATATTTTATCGCAATATATGTTTCTTTTTTATTGTTTCGAAAATTGGTGTCCTACTCCGTCGTTTCTTAATATATCGGCCGAATTACCGAAAAAGACGATTTCCCTACAAGTTCAATAATGTATTGTATATAAAGATTGATTTAATTCAACGAGGGCGAATTGTAAATTGGTGTTGCATGATGCAGTTGTCGCCGCAGAAGCTTAACTTGTTCACTAACATTAGATTTTTGGTCACTTAAGAGATACAAAACTTACGCGATTTTAAAGAGTGTTTACGATTTTTTTGTTGCCGTCAAGGTCGTAAATAGAGTGGAACAAACAACACAAGGCTTATTCGTCAACAGTTGCTCTATATTGGGATTGTTGGGGGGCTAGGAGGGTGCGATTGCTTTCAAGTGCAGTCTATTTGAACGATGTGAAAAACTTTGGAAGACGCTATTGGCTAAGCACGTTCGTGGGTGGGGAGGGTGGTGGGGGAAGGGATGATGCTTACGATTGTCGATCGATGGTTTGGAAGAACCATTCGGTGAAGCGTCGTAGCTGCTGGACAGCGGCCTGGCTCTCGTCCTGGAGACGACGGTTCTCTTCCGTTAGCCGTCGGACGGCATGTTCCAGCGATCGTCGTCGGCGTTGTTCCCGCAGAACCCGGTCGGATAGCTGAGTCACCTGACTCTGCAGCTCCGGAAGGCTGGAACTGTTCGACATGGACATCATCGGAGCTCCGTTTGCCGTGCTGCCACTGCCGATGGACACCGGCGAGGCGGAACTGGATGTGGACGATAGATCAGAGAGGGCCGGCGTTCCGGAACCGTTCTGGTGCGTGGGAGGGGCAAGATGGGAATGTTGCTGTTGTTGTTGTTGCAGCTGTTGCTGCTGCTGTTGTTGGAGTTGAAGTTGTTGTAGCTGCTGTTGCTGTTGTTGGAGTTGCTGCTGTTGCTGAACTACGCCGTTCAAAACCTGACTGATGTCGTCGTAGTAAACGTTTCCTTGCGGGTGCTTCGATCCGGATTCGCTGAGCTAAAAAGGAAGGGGATGCATGAGTAAAATGTGAAACTATTTGCTTCTTATAAACAGGAATTTGACCACGGCGATTTGTTGACCAAAACCGAGTCTTGATCTACGTAAAATTGTTATGGTCAAGCTTGAGATCATCAAGACAAGTTATAAAGGACAGTAACTGTTGATGAAAGCGAGTCCATGTTTAAGAGAAATGTATTCATCAGTTATTTCCGGAGCAATTTGCAAAATGTAATAAAATGTTTTTTCAGTGCAATGCATGACTATTACCTCTAAAATATGACTATTGATCTTTTTGTCCTGATTCGGTTTAAAAATATTAGTAACCCTTTGATCACTCTTATTAGAGTAGTTCCACTTTTAACGAAACTGAGACGTTTTCTACTCAGTTTTGAGTTACTACAAACAACCGTGTACTGACAAAATAATCAAAACAACGGCGAAAAGTAGAAGGCGAAATCGATGAAAATGTCAAAAATAGGCGAATAGTAGGCTGATACTCCTTTTTTCCCAGTATTTGTGAGGCATTCAAAATGGTGTAATCAAACATGCTAGCATTGAAAGTCGAATATTAGAAGAAGAAGAAGATCGAGAACCAACCTCACGTTGTATTCGAACGTTGTCTCTTTTATTTTGGGAAAAAATTTACGTTTGCCGGATATTTTTTCGTCAAATTCAGTGTGTACGCGCAGATCAACACCCCTTCCAAATGGGGAAGGTGATATTTTTCAGTGAAAAGAGAAATTCATCGAAAAAATTCCAATCTGAAAATTTCGTGGAGGTCTAACCTCAATTCGTTGGCCACTGATTGCGAACGACAAGCTTTTGAGTGAAAATATTGTGTCCGCAATTCTGCGTGTGCAACAAATTCTACGACGAAAATCTGTCCGAAATTGCAAACGAAGCGCAGAGATTGTACACCTTCGAAAACACGAAAACACGAGAGCGAGTGCGGAGTCGAACGAAAGGATAAAACGTATCATTGACAGCAGGAAGACGGGCACCGAAAGAGCCACCAAACTGTTGAGGAGAAATGAGGAAACTGCAACCGGTACTACGAAGCAACAAACCCAACAGCATTTCTCGAATTGATCGACATTGACAAAGGCTTTTCCAGTCATCAGACTCTACTCGGCAAGTTCCTAAAGGATAAGGGGTTCCACCGATTCTCGGAAACCAGTAAACTAGGTAAGTTTCGATTCAAAGTGAATACAGATGCAGTAGCTGAACTGGGCCGACTAAAACATGCGGAAGGCAACTTGAGAATGTACGAACCAAAGGACAGGAACCACACCATAGTCTTCATCAGAGATGTTCCCACCAGTTTTGAAGAAGAAGAAATGGAGCGGAACACAGAAGCAGAGCATCGAGTACTTAAGGTACAGCGCATCAAACGCCGGGATAGGAATGGAGATCTTCTGGAAACGAGGAACATCAAGGTGTTTGTGGAAGGAGCACAGGTGCCTAAGTGGAAAATCTTCGGAAGCAATTTTAGACCCGAGTTTACATTTTCCCCATCCGCCAATGCAATGCAGAACTGTTGAAGATTCGAACCTCCCGAGCAAGATGCGCTACTTGTGGAGGGAACCATCTATCAACGGACTGCAATTCTGGGCGAAATGCCCGAACTGTAAGCTTCAACACGACGCGAACAATAGTGAGTGCCCAGAGCAACAAGACCCGTGAAGAGAAAGACAGATTACGTCCCAACAAACACCAGCGTCGAGTAACGGCTTGTTCAAACAAATTTGGAGAAGTTATTCAGTTTTTAGGGCAAAAAGCTGAACAACTTCTCCAAATTTGTTTGAATAAACAGCTATTCAGCATTGATGTTTGTTGGGGTTCGTCTAAGCAGAATCACACCTTCTGAAGCCCCAAAATTGCTTCGAGCTCCTAGAACAGCTAGGAGACGAAGAGACAGAGGATTCTTTCCCAAGGCTCGAAAGCAGGGAACGACACTATCCTACTTGAGCACGCAATCCTCTGCGAAGAAGAACTTCCCGTTCCCGGGAGACGAGCCGGGAGGACCTGGAGGACCCACCACACAACGAAGGAATGGAGTGTGGAACTCGAAGGCCTCCCAATACATGCTCGAGATGCCAGGAGAACCCCCTCAAAGCAACTGATTTTGAACGATTCATCACGTGGCTGCGACAAGAACAAACGATGGGTAGGGGAGTTGAGAAACCTTCTACAAAAAAATTTCATAAGAACACAACAGGTGGAGTCTGAACTGGACAGAGACCACCTACTCATCGAGATTGGACAAGACATCCAATCAATCATCGAAAGGCATTAGCCCCAAGAAGAATCGGAAAGAACCAACGAAGACAGCACAACGTCCAATGTCTTCACCCTGTCGAAATCCGTGAAGAGCTAAATCACTTCCTCATGTAAAATTCGGTGGGCGTGGTACTTTTGCTGGAAATCTGGCTCAGGAAGGAAGAGAGCTTCAAGCTTTCCCACTTTAGACTGGAAACCGCCAGGCGAAATCACGGATACGGAGGAGTAGGAAATCTGTCATTTCTTATTTATTTCTATGCATCAACAGGTTATGTTCAAACCCCAATGATGTTACTTAAAGCTAAACTTGAACGGTACATTGGTCATGACATAAAACAAACTAAAAATACACTATCAATGCGAATTAGACAGGTCTTTAAAAAAACGACTAAACTTACGACGAATCATCTGGCGAGTCACGTTGAAACCAAACAAGGCGGAAACCCTATTAAAGAGTCTTTGTAAACCGCCAATTGCGCCAAACATACTATAATTGATTTGCTGTGGAGGTAACCGCAGCATCAAACTATTCCTCAGGGCTCGGGGTTGCACGTTGATGTTGATTTGCTCCAGAAGATCAGGACAGTCGATGCGGCTTTGCAAGATGTCTGCGATTAACAAAGCCCTGGCTGTATCTCTACGGGCTGACAGGGGCTCCAGGTTAAGCAGTTGGCAACGGCTTTCGTAGCTTGGCAAACGATAGGGATCCGTCCACGGTAGTTTACGTAGCGCAAATCTCAAAAACCGTCGTTGAACAGCCTCTACTCTAACGACACCGTTGTTGTAATGGGGAGTCCACACAACCGAGCAATACTCTAATATAGAACGACACAAGGAGCAGTACAACGATTTGAGGCAGTAGATGTCCGTGAAGTCCTTAGCAATCCGGAAGATGAACCCCAGATCGCAGGAGGCTTTGCCGACAGCGTACGAGATATTTTGCTTGAGGGTGAGTTGGGTGTCCAAAATTACTCCTAGGTCCTTGACTTGACTGAATTTCGGTGCCCAACAAGATATACTTAAATAAAATAGTACTTTTCTTGTGCGAAAACGAGATAACTGTGTATTTGGCCGGGTTGACGTCCATGCAATTCAAATTGCACCAGTTGGCAAAAGCATTCAGCTGACGTTGTAGAAAATGACAGTCATTGAGTGAGTGCACTCGAAGATAGAGTTTCAGGTCATCTGCGTATGATAGTCGTGGTCCTTCGAAAGCCAAATTTACGTCGTTGAAGTAGATCAAAAAAATCAACGATCCCAAGTGACTAATCTGGTGCACGAAACACTGGATTACGAGTGGATACAGTTCGAGGACCTCTTACCAGTCGAAGCAGTAGGAAATAAAATAACGAAGGGGTTTTCTCCTCGGGCCATGACCTCGGAGAAACTAGAGGAAAAATTAAGGAGCTGTTCGAAACACTGACTGGACCAAATTAACGGTGAAATTTTCATTGGAGGAGATTTCAACAGCCATCACCGAAGCGGGGACCCTGGCTCATCTAACTGCCCTAAAGGGCAGTATATATATAGCATCCTAGAAACGTCCAAGTTCATTCAACTGAACGATGGTACGCCTACCTGCATGTCCACGGTCAACAGGAATAGTACAGCGATCGATCTCTCTCTTGCGACAACTGAAATAGCAACTAAGGCTACTTGGGAAGTTGTTCCACAAGAATTCGGCAGCAATCACCTTTCGATAGTCATCGAAATCGGAAGCACGATCTCCCGGTCGTCGCAGGGAAAATGAAACGCGTGAACAACAAGAAAGCAGCGGAGCTAATCAACCAACTGAAGCCCCAAGACATCTATAACCCCTCAGAAATGCAGGCCATCTTCGAGAGGACAGCGTAGAACAAGCCAGCTTCGTCGTCAAAGACAAAAGTGCGAACTACCTGAAGCGCTAGTGGACCGACGAAATTAACGGAGCTTACAAGATTAAACGAGAGTAACTGCGACAGCACAACCGATTCAAGGCAAGACCATGACAAACCACCTTGTGCTCCAAAAAGAACGGGCGATCCTGAAGAGTCTCATACGGAAGGCAAAACGAGCTTATTGTCAAGAACTTGCTGAGATAGTAGACGACGCCACCCCTTCAAGGCCATTATGGAACGATCAACTGAAACCGGTCAGGAAACCAACATCTGAAAGTCCCACAGAGTGGAAATGGCACTTCAAGTCGATGAAATCCTTGGAGCCTTCAGAAGAGGGGAGGACGGCATGTTTTACGGTATCTTAAAGACCCAGAGACTAGATATGCAAATCAATGTTAACGAAGTATTCGTTTCCGAAGAAATCCCGGATAGATGGAGAATCACTCTCATAAAGCCGATTCCTAAAAACAAAGGTGATCCACCCAATCCAGGCTCCAGCCGCCCCATCGCTCTTATGAACGTCAATCTCAAGCTTATCAACACGGCGGTAAACAGCAGATTGGCAGACATAGCTGAATTAGGAAATCTACACCCTCTTCGATCCTTCGGTTTTCGGAAGTACAGCTCGGCCCCGGAGTTGCGTCAACTACGTCATCAACAAGGTCAAGGACGCCCAGCTTATAAAAAACACACCATCGTCATATTTCTAGACCTCTCACAAGCCTTTGATTGGGTGAGCCTACTCAAACTACTCAATATCACCGCTGCCATACTCAATAAGATGATTTCGCGCAATGTTTTCATTAGGCCTAACTGACAAACGTAACAATGGCTTCTTCGTAAATTTCTCGTGGCACAAAAGCTTCCCATGTAACTCCAATTTATCGGATAGGTGAACACTCCCTTCGAAATGATCGGTGGATTGATTGGGCGAGTTTTCAATAACGAGAAATTGAAGAAGCATTGTTTACGTTTGTCAGTTAGGCCTTAATGTTCGCGTCCATACCTACCTCAGCCATCGAGGGCTCATTCTAAAAACAAACGAAGGGGATGCCCACAGAGTGGTCAGTGAAGGCCTTCCCCAAAGATGCCCTCTGCCACAGATCCTGTTCAATTTCTACACTGGGGGCCTGCATCCGATCAATCAAGACGGATGTGAACTGCTACAAATTGGACTCGAGCAACTTGACCTCAAAATCAACGTTCCGAATTGTGCAGCCGTCTCCTTTTCTGGAAAGGACATCAGCGGAATAAGAATCAAGATAGGACGTGAAAAGGTAGGCATCAATAACACTCCATCGTTACCTGGGTACACGGTCGCTAGAACCTCGCCACAGGAGGTCAGGGTCGCGAGGTGCTTCAAGTACGAGAATCTTGGGCACTACGCGTCGGAGTGTCCATAGAAGTCGACGACCAAGAACGAGAAGAATTCCCGGAGCATGAAAAAGAAGGCACTCTTGGCGTGTAAGAAGCAGAACTCCCTGGAGCCGGAGATCATATGTGCAGAGACGAGAGTGTTTTGGTTGGCGCCAAGCAAGTGTCACAGTCCATCTTTGTGGCAGACGCTTCAGAAATACCGGTTGTGGCCACGGGGAACGTCGAGCTGAATGCTCATGTGGAAGGCGAGAGCTGTAGTCTAGATATTTCTAACGTGCTCTGTGTTCCAGACCTTGCAGTAAATCTCCTTTCTGTGAGTCGCACCTGCAAGAAGGGCTATTGCGTCAATTTCCCGAGGGAATCGGGTGTGATCAAGGACGAATCGACGGGAGAAGTTATCGCCACGGCCCGCGAGAAGGACGGCCTCTACCAACTGAACCAGGTTGGCCAACCAAGTGCGTGTGTGGCATCGGCGACTCGGACATCTTCACGTGGATAGCGTGAAGCAATTACCTGGCATGGTGGTCGGCATGGACATCTCAAGCGTGACGGTGTCACCCTGTTTCCCTTGCACCGAGACGAAGCATCAGAGGTTACCATTCGGACGTTTGTGGAGCAATGGAAAAGCATTCCCTTGGCGGGAACAAGTATTTCGCCACCTTTATTGATGATGCGATCAGGATGACCTTCGTCTATTTTCTGAAAGCCAAGAAGGATGTGTTCGGAGGCGTTCAAGGAGTTCAAGGCCTACTCCGAAACCCAGACTGGGAAAAAGCTGAAGTGTCTGCGAAACGACAACGGCGGCGAATATACCGGTAAGCAATTCGAGGACTTTCTCAATGCGAATGTTATTCGTCACGAGACGACGGTGCCTCACAATCCGGAGCAAAATGGGTTGGCTGAGCGCATGTACCGGACGATTCAGGTGCGAGCAAGGAGTCTGATGTTTGACGGCAAGTTGGACAAACGATTTTGAGCCGAAGGTGAAGCGTGCGAAGTGGGACCCCAAGTCAGAGCCGTGTATCCTGATTGGCTACTCGGAGTGCCCCAAGGCCTATCGAATGTTCAACCCGAAGAAAAATCAAGTTTTCGAAAGTCTGGATGTGGTAATACTGGATGAGCGTCAGGTAGCGGAGGTTCCGGTACCGGAAGAGACGGATTCGACTGTCGAACCGATGGTTTTTACGGGAGTTGATCAGCAAGAGATCAGGGATGGTGGTCAACAGGTCACCGTGGTCAACAAGCCACAGTCCGTTGCTGACTTTGACGTAGATATCAGAAGCGCTGAGAGGGAGAATGACAGTACGACGACGTCGGCGGACAGTGTGCTAGAATAGCTACAGGCTCCGCAACAACCGCTTGCGCTCCCCTCGCATTTTTCTCAGCATCCTACGATGAGACGCAGCGTGAGGGAGCGCCGATTTACAGGCAAGTATGCAGGTTTTAAGGTTACATACAGTGTCTTGCCCCAAAAGTTTGAAACTCCCCAGAATCGACAACGAGATGAACGAGGACCAGGACGAGGACGTGTTTCGCAGCACGGGAGCTTGGACAGCACTGCGCTCCCGTCACACTCGAAGGAAGTAGCTGTTGGAATGCAACATGCAACTGGGCACAGTGACCATCTCTCGCCGGAATACATTACACAGGCATCCAAGGACCCTGATACGCTGCAGGAAGCGCTAAGCCGGGACAACCGGGACCGATGGGTTGAAGCAATGGAGCAGAATTCGACGCGTTGAGCGCAAGCGAGACGTGGTGTTTGGTGGATCTTCCGAAGGGACGGAAAGCTCTGAAGAACAAGTGGGTTTTCAAGGTCAAAACCAATCCGGACGGCACCATCGAACGTTACAAGGCAAGACTTGTGATAAAAGCATTCCGGCAAGTGAAAGGAGTGGACTACAGCGAAACATATTCTCCCGTTGTCCGCTACGCCACCACTCGACACCTCCTCTTCGCGCAGCTGAATCTCATCGTGTACCAGATGGACGCTGTGACAGCGTTCCTCCAAGGCGATCTGGACGGTGAGGAGATATACATGGAGCAGCCGGAGGGATTTCGGAACGAAGCCGCATCCAGGAAGGTTTGCCGACTGACGAAGTCCCTTTACGGCCTCAAGCAGGCCAGCAGAGTATGGAATATCAAGTTGGACCATAAGCTAAAGCGGATGGGGCTGAAGCGCTCGAACGTGCGTGTATTACAAGATGGAAAGTGGCAAGATCATCATCGTGGCAGTCTACGTCGACGACTTTCTGTTGTTCTCCAACGATCAAGGGTTGGTCGACGATGTGAAGCAGCAGTTGTGTGACGAATTCCGGATGAAGGACCTAGGCCAAGCCAAGCAGATTCTGGGACTGCGAGTCTC
Organism: Aedes japonicus; assembly: GCA_034211315.2. NCBI lineage: Eukaryota > Metazoa > Arthropoda > Insecta > Diptera > Culicidae > Aedes > Aedes japonicus. The sequence continues at coordinate 100,383 of JASCZW010003765.1, forward strand.
CAGAACCGACGACGCTATTTCCATCGACCAGGAGCGGTACATCGAGGAACTGCTCGACAAATTCAATATGACGGACTGCAATCCGGTATCGACCCCGCTGGACGCGAACCAGCGACTGTTGAAGACAATGAGCCCACGAAATGAGGGGGAACGTGAAAGGATGAAGGAAGTTCCATTTCGCGAGCTGATTGGAGGTCTTCAGTTCATCGCACAGTGCACGAGGCCAGACATCAGTCACGCGGTAAGCATGGTGAGTTCATTTTGCAGCGATCCGGGCCTTCCACATTGGACAGCGGCCAAGAGGATTTTGCGATACCTCAAAGGGACCAAGCAGTGCAAGCTGACGTACAGGAGAGATGCGGATCCGGCATTTTCTGGATACAGCGATGCCGACTGGGCGAACGATTCGGAGACGAGGAGATCTGTCAGCGGCTAAGTATTTCTGCAGTGTGACGGAGCGGTTTTCTGGAGTACCAGAAGGCAACCAACTGTTGCTCTATCGACCACGGAAGCAGAATACATGGCAGTTTCCACGGTCACTCAAGAGGTCGTCTTATGGCGAGGATTCATTCTTGAGCTGTACGGCATCAACGAGTCCCTGGCCATTAAGTGCGACAACAAGAGTTTAATCTGCCTGGCTGAGAAGGACATGGTCTACTCGCCGAGGACGAAGCATATTGACGTGCGACACCACTTCGTTCGAGAGCAAGTAGAGGCGAAGTCGATCAAGCTGGAACACGTGGCTTCCAATCTTCAGGCAGCAGATATCCTGATCAAGGCGTTACCGGGACCCAAGCTGCAAGAAGACAGGAAGTTTTTAGGTGTTATACAAATACTCACTTAAGGGGGGATGTTAACATAGTAAGCATTGGATTTGTATCCCCTATATCATTCTTTGTTAGTCACTACACATGGTCAGAAAAAACTCCACTACCACAACTTCCATCATCTTTACACTGATGCATCCAAAACCACAAGCGGGACAGCACTGGCGGTGAACGACCACACGGAACAGCAAGTTTCGACCCAAAAGATAAATCCCAATTACACCATCGCCAAGGCTGAGCTCCTCGGAATTCTCTCGGCCATCCAGGTAATAAAACAAAGAAACTATGACAAAGCAGTGATCTTCACTTCACGGATTCTAAAGGAGCCTGCCAAACCATCCGAAGAAAGATCAAGCAGAACGAAAACTTCGTGGCCTGGGAAATAGCGAAAGCATTGAAGCACAGCCACCAGAGAATCAAACCGCAATGGGTCCTCAGTCACCAAAAGATCCCCGGGAACGAGAGGACGGATATTGAAGCAATTCGAGCTACTGAAGGACCCCAAACAACTTTAAACTAGCTTACTCTATACGACACGTTAGTACTGGCCAAAGCTGAAATCGTGGGACATCCGAAGAGAAGGGCAGATGGCATCGACAATTTATGGAAACCCCGGGTGAAAAAAATTGGTTCCACGGCTTGGATTTGAACACGGAGGAAAAACTAATAATAAGCAGGATCCGTACCGGGCACACAAACACCAAGGAGCGAAGATACAAGAGGGGCTGGGAAAACAACGACTACTCCGATTGGTGCGATGAAACTGAGGACATTCAACACCTTCTCTACTACTGCCCGAAATACAACACCTACAAATCAAAATGCACCGGGCTCGAATATTACAAACCACTAACCATGATTCTCAAGGAGAGCAACAAAATGGACCTGAAGGAAATAGTTACATTCATCAAAGATATTAAAGTCATAATCTAATCCCGAACCGACCATCCAACATCTAATAATCATGAAAAACGACAACATCAATGGCGAGATGGACCGTGAGCCGTCCAAACGGACACCATAAAGAAAAAAAAAAAAAGTCGAATATTAAAAATGTGTGCATTTCAATGAAAAACGAACGAATTTCCATCAGTATTATATAGTAATCAGAAGCTAGCTTTGTTATCTGTCTGTATACGAGATTGTATTTGAATCTCTACGTTAATTTGTAAATTACGATTTGAAATTCTACTTCAAATATTCCCCTTTCGTTTACAAGTCTGCATGTTCGCCCCAGTCGCAAATTGCTCCGGATCTGCCCATTCCCACAAACCTCACTCACCTGTGTCATCGCCTTGGTCGCCGTATCCACCAGACTGCTCCAGTCCATCTCCTGCATGTCGGGCAGTGGAATCTTCCCTCCGCTACTGGCGTTCCCTCCAGAACCAGCATTACCTCCTCCTCCCCCGTTACCATTGGTCATCATTCCGCCGTTCTTCAAAATCCCTCCAGCTGCGGCGGCAGCCGCCAGGGCCATGATCTGCTGCTTCTTGCCCGGCGACATCTTCAGGTGGTCCTCGTTGATGTGCAGCTTATTGCCGTGATTGTTGTTGTTGTTGTTGTTCAACTCGCTGGCCGGGCTGGAACAGTTGCTCGTCGTGGAGGAAATAACCGTAGCCGGCCGGGCCGTCGTGAATATCACATCGGATTCGGACTGCTCGGAACCGTTCGCCGAATTGTCGTTGCTTTTGGCCACTTTCAGGTTGTTCGAAGAGCCCAGATTGATGCCCTCTCGCGAGCGCGATTTCTGTGTCAACTGCTGTTGAATCGGTTTCAACCCGGCGGCAGCCGTTAGCGACGAAATGTTGCCCAAGCTGTGGCTGTTCGGGTGGCCTTTATGCATTTTTTCGATGCCACCGGCATTGAAGTTGTCATCACTGGACGCCGCTGCAATGTAGTCCGGGTTGATTAGCTTCATCAGATCTTCCTGCAGGGAGCTACCGGTGTAGTTGACGCTGTTCCGCTGGGGAGCTGCACTTTTGGTTCGCGGTTTGGCATCCCCAGAGCCGTTGTTCGGCCGAGGACTGTTGTTGCGGGAGCTGGAGGTACTACTGGAGCTGAGAGCACCGTTGGCCAAGGCTTTCTTGCTGCCTCCACCGCCGTTGATCCCGTAGATGTTTGTAGTGGTGGCGGACCGTTTAAGTTGTGGCGAGTTGTGGCGGGAGAGGTCTTCCTCTTCGGTGGCGCTAAGGTGATGATGGTTGGCAAGGTTCTTCATTGAGCTGCTGTACAGGGGTTCGGATGAGCCGTTTTCGTGGACGCCGTTGTTTTCACTGATGATCAAGCGCTTCAGGAGGGCAATGTTGGCGTTGTTGTTGGGATTGCTGCTGTTGTTACTGTTCATTTGGCGAGAGTCTTGATGTAGGGAAAGGGGGCGTGGAGTCGCTCCGACCAGCGGTAGAGAGTTACTGGAAGCGGTTAGCTTAGGATGGTGATAGTTGTTGTTTGATTCGGAGGGTGGGGGCATAGCTGTTGAAGGAGCGGGAGCTTCATGTTGGGGTTCCAGAATGTCGTACCAGCGTTCGTCGTTCGATGAATGACCGCTGGATGAGCTCGTTAATGTACCCATATCCGTTGGTCCGTATCGGTGATCACTGGGAGGAACTCCGTTCTGATTCAATGCAGTAAACGATCGACTGCTGCTGCCAGTTCCATAGCCGGAACTATTGCTCGATCGCGGTGGCGAGAAGTTGCGTTCGTATCTTCGGCGATGATTTGCCGACTGCAACTGGGCACTGGGTAGATGTTTCTTCCCGTTCTTGTCCGCCCGTTCCGGAACGGTATCATAATCGCTCTCGTAGTTAATTGCATTGAATCTACAATTCTGTAAAAAACAGCCCCGTCGAGGGCTGAAGTCCGCAAAGGACTCTATCACTGTAACTGTTACCTGAGCGGAAGTCTTCAACAGATCTACCATCTGGTCATGCGATAAGGTGGCAACCGCTACCTTACAAATCTCAACCAGCCTGTAGCCTTGCCGAAGTCCAGCCGTCCACGCCTGTCCGGAGATCTCCACTTGCGTGACAACGCCATCTGGCTGAACGTGGAAGCCCAGCTGCCCCATGGGGTTCCTTCTCAAACTCAGCTCCAACGCTCCGCATCCATTCGTAACGGCACGTAACCGTTCGATTACCTCCAGTTGTTCGTCTCGATCACCGGAGTCTCTCATATTCAGCGTCACACATTCACCTTGGTGGTAATAAACTCTCAGTGAGTTCTGGCTCGTCGACCACCCCAAAATGGCCTTGCACGGAGTCACGAAGATGATTTGTCTTGAGCACTCCTCAATCAGCACGAACGTTTCGGCCGAGATTCCCAGAAAGCAATCCACCTGCGTCGACATTCCGCTATCGTGCAACACAATCTGCCAACAGAACGCTCCCCGTTGGGTCAAGTCCCCGGAGAACCTCGGTTTGCTCCGCTCTCGCTTCTTGCTAGGGAATATCGAGAACTTTTGTCCCGTATCCACTAAGGCGGCGCTGCAATAATTGCTGGTCAAGTCCTTCAAGTACTCCTGCCTTGTCCGCGTGGCCATCGTGGCGAACTTCTCCGATCTGTGAGCCGCATTTTCGGCGTTGATTACCTTAGACACCAGGAAGTCTGCAAAGTTTTTCCCTTTGGCATAGAGAGCACCAGGTCGTACGGGTGGACCAAAGACCGGTACTTCTTTGGACCGGGAAACGGCCACTCGGTACTGGGTGTGATCCGTACAGGGATTCACCGCTCGCACGATGATAAACACATGCTGAAACTGGCTTCGAATGTTCTTTGGGGTAAACGGAAGCGCTCCCGGTTCCTGAAATACGACCGTAACGATGTCGTTTCCAATGTGCCGCTTGCGCAGCAGCTGCTGCCGATTGTTCGGTGTGAAGGGAAGCATCGTCGACACGTGGAACATGATCTCGCAATCCTGATAGTTGGCATACAGCGAGTGCGTCCCAGTTGAGTCGGTCTTGTTGTCCAGGCCGGCTTTGTAGTGTTCGAAACCCTTGAGGCGAACACGTTTACCGATCGTATCGAGGAATTCGTTGAACGCCGGTCCGGCATCTTCGTTATTGTACATGTCCTCTTCGGAGGACTGACCCGCTCGGCAGTACAGGATTCCGACTTTGTACTTGTTGGTCATACCCTGTTCGTCGAGTTTTAGGAGTTGCTGCTCACACTGAGGTGTGTTCACTCCTAACCGCAGGCAACTGATTTGTACTTCTGGCGCAACGTATTCCAGAATTTCTTTGGTACTAACGTGCTTACCCGTTCCGCGAGGATTCGGTATTGAGTCCTCGATCACGGATCCGCGCAGAGTTAACAGCTCCGACGTGCGAACTATCAACCGATAGAGGTGCTGGGGGGCTTGATTGGACGTGGCAGCGACGTCCGCTCCGTGGATTGCAAGCGTGGGCGTTGAACTGGGCGGAAGCTTTTCCTTCTTGATGGAGATCGCTACCGGACCGAGCTGCTCGTCCATTCCGAACCAGTTTTGATGTTCCTGGCTAAAAAAGTGCTGCCGGTAGTAGAGAGCACCGTTGTCAATTTGTTCGATTGGTCGTGGACCTTTCTGGTAAGGGCAGCTGTTCGCTTTCCATAGAGTTTCGTTCGTGCCGCATTCCAACACGGAAACTCCGTAGGCCAGAGCGGGTCGATGTATTGCTCGCCTTTGCTGACCTGCCGGGAGGGGGTTTTGCATTCTTGTTAGACTGACCTCCCGTTCTTCTTCCCCGCCGATTTCGTTCCGAAAGAATGGGCAACTCTCGAGCAGTTCGTTCCCTTGCCCGTCTCCGTAGTCTTCGTCTATGCTGTCTCCGTCTGGGGTGGATGATCGAGTCCCGTAGGTAGCAGCTGCCGAAGCACCCGTGGTCGTGTTCCTTCGTCTAGCTAGCAGAAGTCCACGCAACTTGGCTGCATAGCCCAAATTTGCCGTCAGCGATTGGCAATCGAAGTGGGCAAAAGCTCTTCTTCGTTGTCGTTCTTCGATGTCAGCCGACGAAACCGTAGTCGTCGACGTCGTACTGACATTCGACGCGTTCGAAAGCACCGAAACGTTCGGGTTAACTGCGGCATCGTCTAGGGACGCACTTTGCGTTTGTCCACGGTTGGCCTTAACTGCGTGACCTCCCGAGGAAGACCACAACCGATTGAACTTCATGCGTAGTTTTGGACTGGAACTTCCACGATCCAAGCTGTCCTCGCCGGAGGAAATCATTCCACCGTTGTTTCGACCATCGTGGGGATTGTAATTTCGTGCAATAATATGCGAATGCTCCATCCCAAACACAGCCGGCCGATATTCCTGCAGCATGGCCAGGAAGCTCTCGCCAGTCGACTGGCCATGGTGACGGTCGGAAGATATCACATCGATCGAGCCATGGCTGCCGTATTCTCGACGTAGATTGGTCCCTCCCGGATGAAGGCCATCGTGATTTCCACTGTGATCGTGTATCAGCTCCAAGCTCGAATTGCTCCGGTACAGATTTTCGGAATTCTGCGGAATCAGCTTCCCACCAGCGTTCATTCCCAGATGACGCTGGATGTACGGATATCGTTCATGGACCGAACTCCTCGGTCCGGCCAGACCTGCACCGACCCGAGCCCTCAGCACATTGCTGTTGTAGTACTCGACCGCATGCTGGGCGCGCTCACGTGCCGTCCCACCGGAACGGCCACCCATCTGCTGGGGTGGCGGTGGAGGATGAAGATGCGCCTGATGTGCCCCCGCCGGCGAATGGTGATGTCCCGGCGGTAACAGACTGCCGGGTCCACCGTTGTTGGGGTTGGCGGCGGCAGCAGCGGCCATCATCGCAGCCGGTGTCGTCATCAATTGTCCCGGCGGTGGACCCCCGAGCTCCGCTTGCAGACCGATCATCCCATTGCTGGAGTCCTGAAAGTGGAAGAAGAAAAATAATTAGAACCGGGTTTATCACATTTGATCGATCTTAAATTATGGGGTTCGTTGGAGGGATGAACTCGAAATTGGAACGCTTAATATGATTTCGACACCGGGAGTCCGGCTAGGACGGGATACTAAAATAGGAAATTAATGACGGTGCTCAGCGAAGGATAAAACTCAATCGAAGAGGAAAACTTTCCCAACAACCTGTTTTTTCGGTGAATGGTGAAACTGAAAATAGGGCGTTCCAAAAACGGTTCGGTTACTTGAACAACAAGAAAGCACTGAAAGGTTCAAAATACACCCTAATGTAGAATCCTACATTGAAAAGTAAACGACAAAAGCTGTGGGAAAGTTGATGTTTATTTCGCCGTTTGTCGCTTCCTAATCTCCTTCGAAGGTCGTAAAAATTCTCTATCCTCCACAAATGACCTGAGCATTGAAGATAGCCGAAATGCGTGGGAGTGACGTTTGGACAATCAAGCCATAAATTAGACCGGCTTGCCTGCTTTTCGATAGCGTCTCTCTCTCTCTCTCTCTTAATCCACCAACGAAATTAGAAGGCTGCGGGCTGAGAGGTTCTTCATTCTTCAAACGCCGTAATTCGATTGATTCCGAACCCAGAACTAGAAGAGTCAAGCACTCGCACTATCAATTGACTGCAATTGGCATCAATTTATCCTGTCTTGATGATTGGGTTACAAATGGCTTCATTTCTTGCATTTCGCGCTCCATTCAAGGTCGACTTCACGCCGAATGTCATTCGAACGTCGAATGAAAGTGACTATTCTCTCCGCCATTCGACCGAATGGTTCGAAACGGTCCCTCGAAAAAAAACGAAAAAAAGAAAACAAAAGAAGCTACCATTCCGATCACGTACTCCCTCCGGACTGACAGTTGGCTACCTGGGTGTTTGTGCCTGTGCTAATTTGCATTTTGTCCGTTCTTTGGCATTCTGAAACACACCTAGTGGATTGTGCCAAATACCCATGGAATGGTCGGTTGCGTCCGTCCGTCGTCGGTAGTTGTTCCACTTGCGCGCGAGACTCTTGAAAGTTATGGTCAATGAAGGATGACTGATGGCTCTTGGCTCGGAGTCTTGCGTTGAGGGGAGGGGAGTCACAAGCACTGCGTTCGGAGCCGCGAAACAATCGACTCATTATGCCTCCCCGGTAGTTAATGAAATTATTCAAATTCTTAGGCCTTCCATCATCGGTCTGACTGGGTGGATCTGCTTGGACAGTATGTTGGGAGTTCTTTATGCTTGGGGCGCGTATGGGAAAAGTTTAGAAAGAAGTTGATTGAAAACGATATTTGCATATGGAATGTGTGTGTGTTCTGTCTTGTTTTAGCTTCTTCGATTGTGACGAATGACGCGCGGAAACGATCAGTTAGACGGAGGAACGTAGGAATTTTTGGAAATTTCATTTCGAGGAATTATCAAAAGTAGCAATTTTCTCCGAAGTAGCTGTTGATGTTGTTGTTGTGGCTGGTTCGCCACACCGCGGAGACGACCTGGATAATACATAATACATTTACCGGGACCAAAGAGTCAACCACTCTTACCACCAGTGCCGGTGAAAATCAATTCATCTGCTCTCAAATGAGCTGAAAATGAAGACAACCTTAACGGACAGACCAACCATCTTCGTAGATTTGAATTATGAAATGACAGTATTTTCTTGACCAGAGCAACCGCTGAGTTTCGAAGTCATTATTTCAAGCTGAACAATGCATTAGGTCCTAAGTAACATTGAGAGACTCTCTTCGTCGACTTTCTATTTGCGTTCCTACGGCTATGTAAAAATATGTTCAAATATTGTCAACACAGAGTACGGTAATATAAAGTGTAATTATGGGTCCAATACGTCAAAACATTAGCAAATCGTTTAATAGACAGACTATTAACAAAAGAGAAAGTCGACGAAGAGAATCTCTCAATGTTACTTACACGCTAAGCTCAGTTTACCCATAATCGCAAAAAAGTGCACATACTCATTTATGGGTAAAGTTGTCTTTACCCATATTTGAGTAAATTTGTATGGGAAAAAATACTCAGGCCACTTTACCCATAAATGCGTATTTGCACTTTTCGTGATTATGAGTATTCTTCACTCATATTTGGGTAAACTGATCTTAGCGTGTAGGACCTAATGCATTGTTCAGCTTGATTTTGTTTTGTTCATTCGTCGATGGATGTTCATTAAGCTTATCACGTCTGAGTGTGCCTTTTAAAAATGTGGTAGTGCGTTCTGGACGAAAACATACAGTCAATCGCAAAATTGAGCGTACACTTATAATGTTTACATTATTTTCAATATTTCTGGAGTAATACTAAAGTAAATCAATACAAATTTTCTCCCCTGTAAATTTCAGTATTTTTATTTGTATTTGGGATGTAAATCGTAACAGTGAAGTCATGAATTCATTTAAAACTAAATTTAAAAAACCAAAAGCAGCCATTTTTACGTGGCAAAATTGAGTGTACAGTTCATTTTCTTTATAAACAAATGAGTAAAATCAAGACAAATAAAAAAAAAACATCATTCAGCAGTATTTTGTATGACCACCTTTGGCATCCAGCACTGCTTGCAATCGGCGGGGCATCGATTCCACAAGCTTCTTGGTCACCGTGGACGCCATACTGTTCCACACACTTATTTTTTTTCGCCGAGAATCCAACAGCCGATAGTTTCGGCATTTCAGTTTACTAAGACTCGTCGAATAAATTACCGAGATTCAGCTAACAAGTGGAAACTTTGCCGAAAATCAGCTAACAAACGAAAATTTTACAGAAATATCAGCAAAAGTGACTGCCGAGTTGATCGGCTGTTGGAAATTTTGCCGAAGTAAATTGAGTGTGCATATCTCCTGTACTGCTGTTTTCAGTTCTTTTTTGTTTTTGGGTTTCACTGCTATTTAGCTGGTGCTTCACCTCCCACCATAAATGCTCAATAGGGTTTAAGTCGGGAGATTGAGGAGGTGTCTTAAGCTGCTTTGGGACGTTGTACAGCAACCACTCTCGTACTACGTACGAGGTGTGCTTAGGATCATTGTCCTGTTGGAAGTAGAAAACACGACCACGAGGTAATTGCAATTTCTCCACGGCAGGTTTTAGGTTATATTTAAGGATGTTCAAACAACCCATTTTGTCCATGGTGGTGTCGATGAACTCCATAGTGCCGGCTCCACTAGCTGCCATTGAACCCCATAGCATAACACTACCTCCACCGTGCTTGACTGTTGGGTTGAGTTTCCAGCGCCGAACCAGGTTTCCTCCAAACCATTTGCCTTCCGTCAGACCCAAACAGGGGGGGAGGGGGGGGGGCTTCTTTCGAGCAACCCGACCGCGCAGATTGTTTCTGTGTGCAATCCTCCGGATTGTGTCAGCACTGATGGGCTCCCTATGGTGTCAGAAATATCCTTGGCCAGTTTCGGAACACTTGTTTTAGGATCCTTTCTAATTGTGCGCACTATTTGTCGTTCATCACCTGCCGATAAGATCCGTTTTCGTCCTCTGCCAGCACGGTTCTTCAGTGTTCCTTCATCTTTCCACTTATTAACTATTTTCTGTACTGTGGAACGTGATCTTCCGATGGCTGCTGCTATTTCCCACAGGGACTTTCCGCGGCAACACATACTGATTACCTGGGTTCGCGTAGCAATATCAGTTTCTTTCCTTTTCGATGCCATTTTGACAAAAAACACAGCGGAAATAAAAAAAATGCACACTGACCTAGCAGCTGGAGATTGTTTACATAGACACTGTTAAAAAAAATACTCAAATTTACATTATTTCAATAGCACGAGAAATTTTTGTAGGCAACGAGAACGCTGTACGCTCAATTTTGCTGCGTTGAAATCAGCATTTTTTTCGCAATCTATATAGGTCAAAAAATATGTGAAAACGATAAAACAAATCTGAGTATATATTTAAAGAATCCGAAAAATGTATTATTGAACCACATTAACAAACATTTCATAAATTGAATAGTTCCCCTAAAAATAATAGAAAAACTAATTTGCCTTTGGGTGTATACTCAATTTTCCGATTGACTGTAACAAACTGCTGTAAAGAAGATTAAAATTGGTAAGCAATCTGTTGGAAAACAAACAATTTTTACACGATGATGGACATGATAGTGTGCGTGCGTGAAACGTCACTAAGGCTGTGGCCCAGTTCGCGAATTAAATTTAATTTTCACTTAAATCTGACAGATGGAAAATAATCGATTAAGTTTCCTGCTCGATCTTTACTTATTTCTGACAGACGGGAGCTCAATTTTGACAGACATCTTATTGAAAGTTTGTCGATCAATCACAAAGGGTTGTTAATCGAATAATCGATTATTTTCCATCCGTCAAGTATAAGTAAAATTAAAATTAATTCGCTAATTGGTACATAGGTGGGGATGATTTTGAGTATCAAATGAAGAAACAATACTTGTTTCTTTTGATGTAGAGCATGATGTGTATTTTTTTAGATTCAGGTCGACATGTTACAATAACTACAACTATTAATTATAATAATAGAAGGCAGCAAGACCCTGTGATTGACACTATTCACAGAAACCCTTTTTGTTGATTTGAAAATGACTTTTTGATGATTGATTTGCGATTTTAACAAAGCTGCCCTGGACACTCAAACTCAAATTTGTATCAAGAAACGAGTGTTCATCGAAGTCATAATGAGTTGATTTGTTCATCGCCCTTGTTTTTGACATCTGATATTATTAAAACAAATAAAATTCATCCCCATTGACCCGAAAAGATTTTCACTGCGGAGGACGTTCCCCTCGTTCGGTTCGAATGTGTTTGTCATCTCCGAACACTTCCAAAATAAGGGAAGGTCAGCAAGCATTCGCGAACGCAAGGAGTGTTGTGGTGATGGGTGTCTTTGTGAGTACTCGTGTGGAGATGACGTTTCGTGCTATTCGCGCTATGTTGCATTCCGTCTTGTTCTTTCAGTCAAGCAACTATTGCATTCAGTTGGATTCAGCTGAGCGAGATTGATTGAATCACACTCATTTCTTCAAATCATACCCTAAACATCTTTTAACATTTCAAATAATGATCTAACATGATGTTTAGCAATCTAATGCAACATAAAAAAACATAAAGCGTTATTTTAAACCGTATCTCTGCTCTGATTCTTCCAGCTGATTGCAAATACTGAGTCAAAATATTCTCATTCTGTGTATTTAAATCGCTTGCGTTCAGTGGCAACGCATTCATTCAATATAACGTCTAGCTGAATTTTTTTTTTCGCATGATTCTGTTTTGCTCGTTTATTCTTTCTACGATGTTCGTTTTCGAGAATTCGTGTAGAATCGTTTCATCGGAAACATCACACTCGTTCAGTATTCTGTTGGTAACCGAGGGTTGCTATTTTAAATCGGCGGTGTTCATGTGAGTGAATGAGTTTTCCCATGCTTGCTTTCAGTAACGTTCTTCAATGTTTGCTATTCCTACGTGAGTAACTCCGTCGACGAATGTTATTTTAGATTCACCGTGAAAAAATTTTGGGCCAGGTTCTCAATCAAATGAGGTTAAATTGGCAAAGTTTGGAATTTTTTTTCGAGGCTAAGGAAAGACATACAAATCTGTTAAGGTATTTCGATTGTATATAGTTTTGATTTTATTTCATAATTTATTTACAAAAAAATAACAAAATGGCGCCCGCAATGTCACTTGGAGCTAGATAGCAGTTCTCCATCTGCAAGCATTATAGCTGCTCACACGATTGCTGGAATCAAAAATCGTTTTCATAAGTTCCAATTCTGCATTAAATTTGGCCGAGTCTGACGTAGTCGAAATTTGAATAACTTTAAAATTGAAAATTGGGTGCTAAGTTGAAGTTTGAGTACCGTTTTTTCGTATTATTTTCAATGTTGAAGGCTGTATAAAAAATATTTATTATCAAAAAATTACATTTATAAGATCGGCAAGCTCCAATAAAAAGTGTTCACTTTTCCGGGGTCAAAAGTAGAAGTTAATTGTAATCGTGCACGCAGATTTGAAAAACGCGTTCAAAGTTTGGAGAACACAACAGGTGGCCGTCACACTGCTTCGAACAATGCACTGTGTAATCTTTTGTACTTCTCGGATCGAAAAACATGTTTGCCCCAATATTTTAGACACATATACCTATCAAAAAATCAATTTTTCCAACATTTTTAATGAGAACCTGGCCTTGAAAAAAGTGGATAACTCGAATTCGTGTTTGGTCTTTTGACGCTGTACCAAAGAATGGTGTTTTAGATTAGCCACCAGTAAAGTGGAAGGCTTGAAAATATTTCAAGTTTTTGGACACTGGTTTATTCTTGTCACTGAGTTTCCTTGAAGCGCCCATCTCGCTAAGGATTTTCTATTCACGTAGGTGTTTACAGTTTACTTATAACTTTTACTCCATTTCCATTGTTCAGTTGGGTTGAAGTTGGATTCTTTTTTCGTTCTGTTCAAAGTGTGGGTTCAAGGAGGACACGGCACAAAACACCAAGAGCACGAATCTCAGTTCTCACGATACATACAAATCTTTGATTGCTACGCCATAGTTGCTGCAAACAGAGAGTAGATAATTCATATTACTATGACTAAATCCCAGAAAACATACAACTATTAAATTGAAACTCGTTCTTTGTTATAGCGCAGAATCTATCGAGAAGCATTTTCTGAATTCTATGTTTTATGGTGAGATGAGATTTATGCTCTTGAAGTTTTGAATCATGTACTCCTTAAAACATCACCTTAAGGAAACTTTCAGCCAGAGGCTGGTTCATCTCAAACATGTTGGGTTCAGCTCGGTTTGAAGTTGAATTCCAGCCGGACTTCAGTCAGGTTCAAGTCCGGTCCAAGTCAGGTTTATGTCGGGTTCAAATCGAATTTCAATCAGATACAATTCGGGTCAAAGGCTCTAAAAATGAAATGAGAAGAAAACTTAAATCCTAGAGGGTTTGAGCTGTTTAGTGGAGTACCTGTAATACCAAATACCAAGTCGAGTTATTAGTACGAGACACTGAAGAAGTCTGCACGTTGTAGACGAAATACGCGTATCTGTCGAATGTAAGCAAAGGTAGTTGGAATTAAATGGAAAATACTAATTTTTCTTCTAATTTCAAGAAAACTTAGTATTTTCCATTTAATTCCAACTACCATTAGTTATCTTGACAGATACGCGTATTTCGTCTACAATGTGCAGACTTCTTCAGTACCCGACACTGAAGTCTCTAATAACTCTCAGTCGAGTTATTAGTACACGACACTGAAGAAGTATGCACATTGTAGACGAAATACGCGTATCTGTCAAGATAAGCAAAGTTGGAAAATGGAAAATACTAAGTTTTCTTCTCATTTCTAGTTACAGGTATTCCACTAAACAGCTTTTTAGAATTTAACATTTTTGTAAATCAATAAATACTAATCTCAGATAGAAGTAACTAACAAGACTTGAAAACATATTTGAAAATGATCATGCAGATATTTTTCCAAATTTTAATGCATTCCAGTGTCGGAGATTTAATGTAAGCCGGAAAAATCCACTACCGCTACAGAATAAAGCCTTTCCACGTCGAATTTCGGACACAGTGAAGATTTGGAATTATTTCACGGATCGCTGAAACGTTTCACTTACATGACAGTTAAATCTCTCCACTTTATTTCGTGGTACAAAATATTTACATTCTTGTTACATTCAGTAAAATCCTAAACTGTAGAAGTGGAACAAATCCAAAGTTATGCTCCCTAAAAATGGACATGAAGATGGTTGCCATTATTGAGACAGATCCCAATCTTTCTGTGCAAAATGTGACTCGCAAAGTTCGGAAGTCAAAATCATACGTACAAGAAGTGAAGCAAAGGCAAGGACTAAAGGCGTACAAAGTGAAAAAGGTGCCCAATCATGATGACAAATGTCACTGCAAAAAGTCGTGCTAAGGAGCATTACACCAATTTTTTGCAAACGTTTTCTTGTATCATAATGGACGACGAAACATACGTCCTCGAAGACCTTAAACCGCTTCCGGGTCTAGCTTTTCACACCGCAATGCAAAGGAACGCCGTTGCCGAGTATTTCCGGACAAAGAAGTGGTTTGAATCCCCGAAAAGTATTTGATTTGGCAGGCCATATGTTGTTGTGGTCGAAAATCTAAAGCTTTTGTCTCTACAGGCACTATCAATACGGTTGTATACGAGAGAGAATGTCTGGAAAGACGGTTGCTACCGTTTATCAGAAGCCTCTTGTCAAGGTACGTGTTAAAAACAGTAAATCCACCAAACTATTCAGAACTTCGCCCAATAGAGAAGTACTGGGCTCTAGTCAAGAGGAAACTCTTAGAAACTAAGAAGAAAGCAAATGGTACCGATGATTTCAAGTAAAAATGGAGAATCATCACCTGATGGCGGGTGTACCACAGAAAGCTCGAGAATTTCACAAAAAGCAGGTTTAACATCTGAATCAACTATTTCTAATATAGATATAACTCTATTATTGTGAACCAAACAATCGGTTTTGTTGAATTATGTGTAAATTGTTATTGCTGCTATTATTTTGGCGTTCGAAACTTAACTCACACTAGCACTTACTTTGTTATTATTTATTTTATAGTTTCTTTTTTCTCTGCTCTTCACTCTCTTGTTTTTGTTTCCAATAAGATAAGATTGTAATCTGGGTAGGGGAGGTAAGGGTTTCAAGGGTTTGGGAAACGTTCCACCAGGTTTGTCAAAGCAGAAGTCAAGTGGGAGTAAGTGATGACATTTGTCATGCCATATTTATTTGGATCCTAGTTCTAAAATACTGAGCTCCTTATTTCTAAAGGGGCTCAACAAAATGAGGGGCTTACGCAGATTACTGGACGATGTGACATGACGGAACATTTATACTATTAGCATAGAATGTGAGTCTATGTAGCATAGCTTGATTGAGTTGCTTTATTGGAAAATATAACAACGCATGAATCTCTTGATATACCTTAAGCATGCTTTATTCCAAAGTTCCCTCATTTCATATCCATTGAACCATACTGTATGACCATTTCGTTTTGATAATATCACTTCCTAATCGCTATATATATTAGGGTTGCTCAACATGATCATTTTTTCACCTCTTTTTTGGATCCATTTGGGGTCCCAAACAACCGTGTAAAATATGGGGACGATTGGTTGCAGCCCTGCTTCCCGCATTGCGTTTGAAATTTGTATGGAAATTAGTATGGGAAAACATACTTTTTTGAATTTTCATTACTAGAGACCTCAGTTTAGCATGAAACCTTTAACTAATCAGTTTAAAGTATAGTCCAGGATGTGCCTAACAACTTTGTCGAAAGAAGTACTACGCTAAAACGTTCCTTAAAAAAGTGATAGGTGTTCAAAGATCGATGGTTCGAATTAATTGCTAAAAATGATTTGTTCTGCCAACACTGCCGGTGTATCAATGGAAGCCAGATTTCAGATGAACTACTCATAAACATTTGCACAACTTTATGGGTGTATTTGGAGATGCCCTCCCACCATGCCAACCCACCCCCTCTCCCTCAATTAATAGTAATGGAATTACTGTTTCAAACTGAAATAACTTTAGTGTTTCGTATCTTGTCGAGTTGGTTTATTAAGATATGTTATTTAAAAACATTTGCTCTATCTCATATGCCCAGTTGTTAAAGGGAGGGGGCATACTATATTCTCTCCACCCCCAACTTCGGAGTTTCTCATCTAATGGAGTTGGTACGTTCGGATGAGCTATTCAAAAGCATTTGCTCAATTTATTTTTTGTAATTGAAGAAGAGGTACATACTGATTCCTCCCCCCTCAATAATATCGATGGAAGTAAAGTTACAGATTGAAATAATTACTGTGTTTTTTTAACCAGTTCGTTTATTTGGGAGGCTCAATTGCGTTAGCTTTACGGAGCCGATAATCATTGTCTGTGGTTTAACAAGAATAACTTAATACTACGTCTAGTAGGAATGGACCGATTACTCGCGGTTTACTCGAGGTTAAGGGTAATATTTTTCAGGGAAGGATCAGGTGAGGAGCTTCGGAGGGAGTTATTCTTGTCTCATCAGAGAGCTGTCGCCAGTACTTTTGCGTTATGCAGGGTTTGCTTTTAGTGTTCGATCGTCTTGGTGACCATTGGGCGACGATGAGATTCATCGTGGTGAGGGGGGACGGGGGTAAAACAAACAAGAACTACTAAAAATAAGAAGAAAAAGAAGACTATGAGAGTATACTCTTATTTAAGACATTTGGAGACGCGAGTTCCCAACGCGTCTCTTACCTAAACTTCTGTGTTTCTCATCTTATCGAGTTGGTATGTTCAGATATGTTAGTCAAAAACATTGGCTCAATCATTTTATAGTTTCATAGTGATTCTCTCCTCCATTTTTATTGTTTTGGTTAAATATACAAAGTCAGGCGTTTGCACACAAATGTAATAAGATTTTAATGATTATATTTTGTTTTTTTTTAATTTTATGACGTCAACGGGTGCTTCTTTCGATGTTCTTTGATCACCTGAAGCAAATGTTGCTGTTGATTTGGGTCTCGAGTAGATTTCATGTTGAATTCAGAGATTAGCTTCACTCCTCTTTCAGCAACATCATTGACAACAATCAAGGAAGCAACTCGTTGTTTCGTACTCAGATAATTTTTATCGTTATTCCACTCGTTTGCGGGGATTCGCATGAAGTCGGTCGAAATTTGCATGATTTCAAAAAACTCTTTCGTGTTAGCAGTGACAAACGATGAACGCGTATCAGACGCTCTGAAGCTTCCTGCTCTTATCGGTGTCGTTTCTTCTATCTTTCGCTTTCTATTGTTGATTTTTTTAGTCACTGCATCAACTTAAGACAAATCGCCTTTAATGAATTTTTTCCTATTTTTCGTCAACAGTCTCTCGTCAGCTGGCAGTATAAATGGAGTAAAGGAGATTTGGGGCGGTGGCAATATTCTATCATCCCAAAGGTGTCGAAGAAATCTTGGTTTAGGGGGATGGATGTGGGTCGAGACTTCATCCGCGTGATGTCTCGCCTCATGTCCAATCATTATTCTTTGAACGCTCATTTAAGCCCGTGTTGGGCTGAGCGACAGCAATCTCTGTGAATGTGGACAAGGTTACCAGGACGTGGATCACATTATTTGGTCATGTGCTGAGCATCGTGGAGTTAGATCTGAGCTTTATGATTCCCTTCGGGCTCGAGGTAAACAACCCAATGTGCCAGTTCGAGATATTTTGGCTGTACGTGATCTGGAGTTTATGAAACTCATTTATTGTTTTTGACTAACATTAGCCTTAGATTGTAGTTAGTTTAACATGTATGTTTAGTATTAGTTTTTTTCCTATGTTTGTGTTTTTTTCTCTTTCAAAAATGTTCAAGTAGAAAGAAAACCAAAAGTTGTATAATTTTAAGTTTTTTGACAATTTAGAATATCAAATAAATGTGTTATGTAAACCATACTTAAAATACCCGCCCCTCTTCCTATCCGTTAAATTGTAGTTCCTATTAACCTCGAGACGGCCGCGAGTAATCGACTCCATCCCCCCAACCTGATGTATTCAAATATGAAAACTTGGCTCTGTAAAGTTGATTCGATTGAGCCTATTCAAATAAATGATATATATATAAAAAAAAATCAACTTAAGAAACATAAGCTTGTTTCATTGCATCCTTCTCTTGATGTGTTACGTGTTATGTGTTTCCATTACTATGAATTGTTGGAGTGGGGTTGGGTTGGAATGGCGGGGGGGGGGGGGGGAGGCATCTCCAAAAACACCCATAAAGTTGTGCAAATGTTTATGAGTAGTTCATCTGGACATTCCAATTCCAAATCGATAAGACAAGAAACGCTAAAGTTATTGCGGATTGAAATCTGGCTTCCATTGGTACACTGGCAGTGTTGGCAGAAAAAATGATTTTCGGTATTTAATTCGATCCAACAATCTTAGAAAAGCTATAACTTTTTTTAGGGACATTTTAGCGCCGCACATTTTTCGATAAAGTTGTTAGGCTATACATTTAACTGATTAGTTACGCGATCCAAGCAAAAATGGGGTCTCTAGGGTTGAAAATGCAAAAAAGTACGTTTTCCCATACTAATTTCCATACAAATTTCAAACGCAATGCGGGAAGCCGGTTTACAACCAATCGGTACCAAATTTTACACAGATGTTTGGGACCCCAAATGGATCCAAAAAAGAGCTGTTCTGGCTTCATGTGGTCAAGTTTACGTTTTTTCATATAAACGGTGAGCCACCCTAATATATATGTTTCTTTTTCTGTTTCCGGAGTAAAACAGAAAAAGCGTCAATCATTAATAATTATCATCAATCTGGATCTGCATCATTAAAATAAGCTCTTCAAATACTTGAAAGGTGGCAAGTGCTATTCAAAACGCGAAACCTTAAACCACCCACGCTTGTCAGTGTCTCCAAAAGCATTCTTACTGTTGGTTTAAATCGGTGCCAACATTTGAATTATTTTACTGTGCATCTCTGTACAGAGAATAAACTTAATGCTTTTCTTATCCGTTCAACTACTCGCCTTGTTTTGTGGGCGGAATATTACAATTTGAGATAATTCTAAGCAACCTAAATTTGAATCCTAGAGGGTTTGAGCTGTTTAGTGGAATACCTGTAACTAGAAATTAGAAGAAGAATTAGTATCTTCCATTTAATTCCAACTACCTTTGCTTATCTTCGACAGATACGCGTATTTCGTCTACAATGTGCAGACTTCTTCAGTGTCTCGTACTAATAACTCGACTGTTGAGTCGAGTTATTAGTACGAGACACTGAAGAAGTCTGCACATTGTAGTCGAAATACGCGTATCTGTCGAAGATAAGCAAAGGTAGTTGGAATTAAATGGAAGATACTAATTCTTCTTCTAATTTCAACCTAAATTTGACAAATCGACAGGTAATCGGTGGGCGAGTGACCACCAAGTGCTTCATAGCAAGATGCTAGGAAGTGGACCGGAAAAATTAATTAGCAAACTCCCCCCAGCTGTAACAGTACATTTTAGGCAATAGAAGGTTACAATACAATAAACATTCGAACATATTCAATTAATATTCTTAAAAGTCAACAACCATAAAATAAAATTAAAAAATGATATGTTCTAGTACATCCAAACTATTCTTGAGATCAGAACATAAGACCTACAGTTGTAACAAAAGCATTATTGGCTATGCAAATATACGATGTGTATTGAAACATATTCATAGATCTTGGATGAACAACAGACATTCTGATACAATCTTCTGATGTCCTAGGTAATCCAATCCACCCTGTAGTTAAAAACATGAAATCTACAGCTGTAACTGTAGTTTTCTGGACCAAACAAAGTAACAATATGTATTTGATTAAAATAAGTGAGTCTTCTGGAAGGTCAACAGATATAATAAGATAGCGTGGGATGTTTTAGGCCACCAAAACTGCCCTTGAGTTCAGAAGTAAGGATCTGCAGTCGTAACAGTAGCTATATAACCTATGAAAGGTGACAATATGCACACATCAAACACATTCAGTGAATCTTCTGTGAGGTCACCAGTCAGATTACCTTGAGATGTCCAAGTTCGTTAAAACTAACCTTGAGTTCAGAACTTAAGATATACAGTAGTAACCGTAGCCTTTTGGGCTATACAAAGCTACGATAAATAGTCAAACATGAATCCTAGATGGTTTGAGCTGTTTAGTGGAATACCTGTAACTAAAAATGAGAAGAAAAATTAGTATTTTCCATTTAATTCCAACTACCTTTGCTTATCTTGACAGATACGCGTATTTCGTCTACAATGTGCAGACTTCTTCAGTGTCTCGTACTTATAACTCGACTGTTGAGTCGAGACTCCAGTCGGTCCAGACCACTATTTCTTCCTAAATCGACGGTTTAGACCATAGTCAATTGTTCGATTTCATAGTCAATTCTCGGCTTTCCCTATTTACTTAATTTTTCAGTGGAGTGGCCACCAAAAAATGTCTGATAACTAATCAAATAGGCAATATAATATAACAGAATTATATAATGTCCCCTAAAACTCCCCAAACCCGATAACACGAGAATCCCATTCCAACCCGTCGTGGCAAGTTTCATGCTTCAGTTCCTTCGGTTCGGTGTGAACGTACGTAAGTCACGAACATCATCGGTCGGTAATTGCAGCCAATTCTTTCCATCCATCGATCTCCATCCAGCGCGCGAATAAAAGATCAATTTTGCTTTCATTATCGTTCTATTCTGTTCGCATTGTATGGCGAAAATCGGAGAAAGAAAATCC
Organism: Aedes japonicus; assembly: GCA_034211315.2. NCBI lineage: Eukaryota > Metazoa > Arthropoda > Insecta > Diptera > Culicidae > Aedes > Aedes japonicus. The sequence continues at coordinate 121,360 of JASCZW010003765.1, forward strand.
AAACTACCGCAGTAGTTCGTCCAACCCGCGAATCAAGATCACCCATCATCATCATCATCATAAACGCGGCGGTCAGCTCCTAGAGCAACGCGAAGGGCAACGAACCTAACCTCTCACTCGCCGCGTCATTCTTTCTCTTTCCCCCATTCTTCGACTCCCCGCCCCCCTCCCGCGCTTACTAACTAGACGATGGAGTTCTTGCCGTTGTTTGTCTGAATCCACCGATTCCCATTTCATCCAAGCTTCTATCTTGGTCAATCCGGGCGAACGAACGAGCACGATCCCTATGTTCGTCATATGTTGGCTTGGTTTACGTTCCCTGCCGTACCGGAGCGGAGTACTCGTCGTTCCTACTTTTGCGCTGTTTTATATTTGATTTGAAGTTCAACTCGTTTATCCATCATCATCAACGTGTTCCTTCGGGCCATATAAGGGGAACAGGGGAATTAGTTACGGGAGCGATAATGAATTGTTCGCGGCCCGTGGCCCTAGCATCCCCTACAGTTCCAGTGCACTACCGTTCGTTCAAACATAAGCTTATTTATAAAGCGGTCCTCAAACTCCGCTCGATATGGTCCTGATGTTTGTGTTTAGTTTAAAGTTGAACCGAAGCGACACCACGATGTGTGAGTCGGTCGGTCGGAGGAGGAAGATTTAGAAAACCATACTTTTCAACACCTCACTTGCTCGCCGCCGTGCCAAACTACCCAAATTGAGTTCGTCGACGATGATGATGATGATGCGGTGGCGGATAGTTTAGAGACTCATCTGCTTCTTGTCTGCCGGCGACGGACGGTGGTAACAGGTCAGGGCAACGACGCCGGAGTTCAGGAAGCACATCGAATATCATCTGACAGCTCAACGGACGACTTGCGGTTGTCGTGAGTCTATGTTAGTTTGCCCCCATGGCGGATCACCGATGATCGTGTGATGGATATTAGATTTCATAAATAGTTTGTAATGATGGGTAATAGCATGTGCATGTGGGGAATGGGGGGAGGCGGCTTGGCGAGGAAAAGGGATTCCGACCGTGGTGGACCCCGAAGATGGTTCGGTGTATGTTGTTGTTGTTGTTGTCGCTGTTTAAACAGACCATAAATGCGCGTCCCGTGTGCGATGCGATGTTTTGAAGTTTGAGAAGAAGACGGGAGGGACGAGAAGTAGACGGCAAGGCGACGCAGACTATTATAGCTAATAATAAAATGTTACTTGTTTGTTTATTGATTGAAAGGTATATCTTTATTTGGCTGTCGAGTGGATACATGCTCACTCACGATCACGCGAGGCTCCCTTCTGGTTTGGGGTTTTGCATTGGACGGAGGTGTTTTGTTTGTTATGATTCACGGAAGATACATATGGCAGTTCTGAGTGAGTGTGAAAGAAACGAGAATTTAAATTAATAGGGAATTGAGATGTAATTATTAGGAATTCTCAATCCTTTGTCAGTGTTGGAATTTCTGTATCAAGACGATGATTTGCAGCGGAAAAATAAATGGTCACAGCAACCTAGATCATCACTCAAAACGGAGTCAAACTCGACCTTTCGAAAAGTCCATAGGAGGAATCTCTCTTTGTTTATTTTCACGGCCAGTCCACTTAACTCAAATTTGAGTAGTTTTAGACAAAATTTCGCCAAAAGTGGAGTGACTTCCATTTGAGGAAATCTGATTGGGATTGAGGACATCTTATTGATGCAGTCACCGCTAATTCAGTCCATGTGCAGTACGAATAAGGCGTTTTGAGAGTTTTGATAGAAGATAGCTCATACGAATAATTCGTACGAACGTAAAACAAATTTCTTTTACATAAAGCTTGTCGACGTTAAATTTCGGACAAAAATTATTCACTCATAATTCCACAAAACCGATTGTTTATTTCACAATTATACAGTTATCTACATAACTGTATACAGTATCTACATAAGAAACAGTTGATTAAGATGTTAATCCTTGTTTCTGTAAAATGCTCGAACATTCTGTGGTATACCCGCCATTAGGTTCCGTACGGTATGCTCAGATACGCCCGCCGTGACGATTCTCGATCTTATCTTGAAATCATCGGTACCATTTGGTTTCTTCTTAGTTTCGAAGAGTTTCCACTTAACTAGAGCCCAGTACTTCCCTATTGGGCGATGTTCTGGACAGTTTGGTGGATTGGCTAATTTTTTACCTCTTGTACCTTATACCGTTCCAGGACAGATTTCGCATAGTTACAAGAGACCAAATCAGGCCAACATAGAGCTGGAGAGTCGTGGCTTCTGATAAACGGTAGCAATCGCTTTTGCAAACATTCTTTCTCGAACACTACCTTTCTCGATAGTGCCGGTAGAGACGAAACTTTTAGATTTTCGACCACAACTACATATGGCCAACCAAATCAAACACTTCTCCCGGAATTTGGATAACTTCATTGTCCAGGAACGTTCGGCAACGGCGTTTCTTTCTCTTGCGGTATAAAAAGCCAGACACAGAAGCTGTTTAAAGTCTTCGAGTACGTATGTTTCGTCGTCCATTATGATGATATAAGAAAATGTTTGCAAAAACTTGGTGTTAATCTTCTTAGCACGAATTTTTGCTGTGAAATTTTTGTCATTACAGTTGGGCACTTTTACCACTTAGTCCGCTTTCAGTCCTTGCCTCTGCTTCACGTTCTGTACGTATGATATTGACTTCCGAACTTTGCAAGTCACATTTCGCACAGCAATGGATTTTTCTCAATGGAAGAATCCAGGCAACGCAAAAGTGAGGTTAAACGTCGTAGATGGCGCTCTCTCAAAATAGTTTTCCAAACTGTCTAAGCCAGAGATCGAAATTCTCACTCAGCTGGGTGAAAACCATGCTCTCTTTCAAGCAGGTTGTCGATGAGTAGCGAACCGTTCACATTTTCATCTCTCCTTTTTCGCCGATAATTCATTATCTTCTGTCTTGCATATGCGAAAATATCTCTCTCCAAAATTCAACGAATTTATTTTCTCATGTCACATTTTTCAATGAAAACATGCTTAGCTCGTATACGAGATGCAAAAACCGAAAATAAGGTCAAGTCGGTGCACACTGGTACCGCCATGGACAATCATTATAGAATTATATTGTCAGACTAAAACAAGCATGAAGACAGGTGCATTTTCAGGTGTCAAAAAGTAAGTGAAAAATAATTATCGGCATCTAGGATTCACTGAAAAAGAAACGATTTATCAGCAACTCATGCTCTCCGAAAATTATAAATCGCTGTTGTTTTTCTCGCGAAAACTGCTGTGAGTGTATAATAGTCTCTCGCTTCTCACATTCTGATTTGTTTATCCAAGCGGGTGAAAAAGGACGTTTCTCTTCTCAAGAAGCCAAAATTTCGGTCTCTGGTGTAAGCAAAGTAATTGGTGATATATTGGTGTGTGTGTGTGTGTGTAGTCAGTAAAAACACCGTGTTTGAACATTGTGTTTGGAACACGTGTCATGTGTGTGTTTGGCTGGGGCATGTTTGAGATGAACATCAATCAACAACGAAAAGCGGGTGCGTGTTCAAAGAAAACGTCGTTTTTGCACACCATGTACACAAGTGTGTGTGTTTTTCAGAAAACTGGCGCACACCTTTAGCTGTCAAAACCAAATTCATTGCAAACAAAATAAACAATGACTCCGATACTGAACATCAGAACCCTATTCCTAACCATTTCAAACTATGGAACATCAAATATAAAATGAGAATTCACATAAATCGACACAAATTTTTCATTAGGGCCTAACTGACAAACGTAAACAATGGATTCTCGCTTAAATTTCTCGTTATTGAAAACTCGACTAATCAATCCACCACGATCATTTCGAAGAGGAAGTGTTCACCTATCCGATAGAATTGGAGGCTTACAAGGGTAGCTTTTTGTGCCACGAGAAATTTACGGAAGAAGCCATTGTTTACGTTTGTCAGTTAGGCCCTAATGAAAATTTTGTGTCGAAATGAAGACTTAACCATGTTTTACTTATTCCAAGCTCATCCTAGGTGGCCGATTCCGAGTATTGTCGCTTTTCCCAAAACATAAAATGTAATAAGGAGGCGTAATAATACGTTCCTTTGACTACAAAAAAAAACTAATATGTTACCTAGTTTGAATTAATTCGGACTAGGTTCGGTGGTGGATCTGATACCCCGTAACGCACCACGAAAAGGTGATATACCAGCGTTACTGGTCACCGTATATAACCTTGGGACCACACATATAACCTTATATATTAATCAAGAACGCCAATATTACCAACAAAGTATACGCATTTTAAACTTCTTTTGACAGTTATATTTACTCACTAATGTCACGGATGTACAAACTACGCAATTTTTACATTATAAAAATGAGTAAAAAGGTTTTCTTTACATATGCACAGTATACTCATTAATGAGTGAATGCAATACACTCCTTAAATGAATTGAGAATCATTTGCAAGCCAAAATTTTATCTAATCGGATGCATCTCTACTTCGTAATATTTGAAAATCACTCTATGGTAATCAATAATAATAATTACAAGCCGTAAATCTCGCTTTCTCTGCTACAGACGATCTTTTTCCTAGCCTGCTCAAGTTGCAGCAAACCAAAGTTGCTTTTTTCATGACATTCGCAGCTGGCAACGAGTCGAAGTTGCGGTGAGTTGTTTGGAAATCGTTTCCTTAGTTCAGGCGTTAATTTAACAATTTGTGATTCGTTTCAATTTGTCTGGTGGGTACTTCTGGAATATAACTGTAGGTAAAACGAAAGCTGAATAGCTTAGTTTGAGCGTGAACAAGCGCCACAAGCGCAAAAAAAGGGTCGCCTGAAAAAATCGGAAGTGACGTATATCGTTAATATAGTATATGGTGTTTCGATCAAAATTTGGTCCACTTAAACTTGACGCATTTCCGCTCATCGTGCATTAAACATTTTTGCACACTCCTTATTTTGAAGATATGTGCGTGTAGCATCATGTCTCTATTTTGATTTCGAGATTAGCACATCAGTTATCAAAATGTCGATGAAAAGCAACGCATCAAAATTTTGCACGTGCATGGCGAAAATCCAAACTACTCTCACGCAAAGTTGACGAAATGGTAGAAGGTGGCTTAAGGTGGCTTCGGTGAAGGTTTGTCGACAGCCAGGAAAGCTGGATCGGGGGAAATCGAAAGCCGGAACCCCAACCTCTCCGTCCGATAATCCGCAAAGATGCTGGAAATGGCGCCTTAAACCGTGGAAAGAGCTTAAAAACGAGCTGAACTGTCGACTTACAGGAAAGTGGTTACTCTAAATCGCGACGATAAACAAAACACGTCGGCCAGAGCACGATCGCGAAAGTTGTATACGACTATGCTGACGAAGTTTGATTGCGTGATACAGGACGATAAAACTTACGTCAAGGCAGGCTTTAAACAACTTCCTGGACAGGAGTTTTATACGGCAAACCGAACGGAAAAGGTGGCAGATGATTTCAAGCACATTAAACTGTCAATGTTTGCGAAATCTATCTGTTGTCTGTGAAATATCTGTTGTGGCAAGCCATCTGTACCTGTGGCTTGAAGAGCAATGTTTACATCGCGACCGGAACTGTCAACCAGTAAATTTATCCGAGCGAATGCCTACAAAAACATCTACTGTCTTTTCTGAAGCGACACAATTGTTCCGTTCCATTTTTGACCGGATTTGGCATCTTTCCATTACGGGAAAAAGGCCATGTGGTACGCTGCCAACAACTTTCAAGAGGAGCCCAAGGACAAGAACCCTACCAACACGCCAGTGTTCCACCCAATCGAACAATATTGGGCCATCGTCAAGCGGAATCTTAAGAAGACCCAAAAGCTATTGTGACTGAGAAACAGTGCAAGGCAAACTGGCGTTCTGCGGCGATTGACTTATTAATAAAAACTTTGGTCGACTCAACACATTACTGTTTGTTTTAACGATAAGTCGACTCGACCACTGATCCTTCGGAGATGTGGCATCAAAACATCGAGTGAAAATATTGTGGTGTGAGGAGAACGCCAGCGATATGTTTGACATGCTATCAGGCCTAATGCTAGCAGGCCTAATATACTGACAAATAAAAAACGGCTTTTTAATTTCCACAATTTTATTAGAAAATAGTTTTATATTCACAGTAAAATTATTAAACAAGTACCCTTATCTTACCCAACGTCAATCATGCGTTAATTGTGCCTTGCCCATATTGTAATTTTATTTATATTATATCATGCTCGTTTTGTTTGGTACCTAGACGGCTCCATATACTTTGAAAAATATGTCCCAGGAGCTTTGAAATAAGTTATGTTGAAAACCCTAGAGATCACATGATAGAACACACTCAAAATCACAACGTAATCGTATTTGAGTTTTAGTTTGTAGTGGTTTCGTGGGCTTTCTTATGCGTTTTCCTTAGATGGTTCAGCATGCCCCTCTCAACTTAATCGACAACCATAAGAAATGAATCGAACGAGAAATCTATTCAACTATTTAAAAAACCATTCGTATTCAAGCAAAAAGTTCGGGACAAACAATCAGAAGGACCCCGGACAACAATCAGATGTTCACAGAAAACCCAATGTCAATTATGACTAATTAGTGCAGGTTCAAGGGAATACTGCACAGCACCGTGGTTTCTATCGCATCGACTGATGGATGACTAAACCATTACCGGAATGACGTGTGCAAACATGATAGTGAATATACCTCCATCGAATGACGGTCGAGAATTGTTTGATTTTCGTTCCAAAGCGTTCGAGAAAACATCCATTAGAACTCTGTATTCACTTATCACGCTCGAGGGCTACCGGTTAAACGGCACTGAGCAAAAGCAACACCCTCGAAGAACGTGATGGAAGGTTGAATATTTTTTGTCGATTTAATTATAAAATTGTTAATGTGAAAATTTAGACTGATGATTTTGGAAATTGTCAATAGAGATTTTAGAAGAATTTCATTAGTGTTCATCTTAGTGTTAAGTCTTGAGCATAATGTACAGATAAAATCTATGCCACTGGAAGACTGGTTATAAGAAATCGATTTCAACTGATAAGGACAACATGATCATAAAACTCCGGTGATGAATAATATCTCAAAAATATAATAAGAAATCTCTGATTGGGTCTTTCGCAATCCTGAATCGCAATATTTCAAGTGATTTATTATTCAATACATAACTAATATTTCAAACCACAGCCAACCACAGGTCCAACGAGATAAAGACAGCCAGAAAACCTGTGAAGAACCGCTTTTTTAATAAATATTTGCATAACGTGGCAGTAATATGCTAATATTTTTTCTCTAACACGTCAATTCTTATGCATCATTTGGCAAAGAAACACACGGAAGAGTAACTATGAAAAGCGATCTCGTGATTGGGGCAGGAGTGAAGGTCGCTTATAATCAGACACGTGAATATCAAATGACTTTGAATGTTCAACACTAGCCATTTCAGGCCAGGCCCGATGATGACCATATCCTGTAACGGCGGGCACTCAAAGTTATGGATTGCTCACGCAGATGCCAGTTTCAGTTTATGGCTTGAAAATTGGGATGCCTTGTTTTATGGTCTTTTAATGAATTCAGGTCAGTTTTCAAATTCAATACGCCACTGGGTATTCAAAACCAGCGCTGGGTTAACGACGAACTCTGGCATTTGTCAAAAACGCGTGTGTTATATTTCGGTAACCATGGAATTTTTATATTTTAGATGGATCTTTTAGCATCCTGTCAAAGATTTGATTGAAACAGTAAGCAACATCGGCAGCGTTATGGAAGGAGACGATTTTTAACACCTATAACTCTGCCGTTAATGGATGGATTTTAATTCTAAATACACTAATTGATAGGAAATGTTTCAAATCTGTAAAAATTAACACTTCTTTAAATTATAATCGATTTACTACACTATATTCCTTTTCAACGCGATTGTTTGTCCTCGGGGAAGCAAATGATGATTGGTTCAATAATCGATACTTCTACTAAAATTGTTTTATTTTCATTCTCTGCCTTATATTCTAATCTATAATATTAAGGAGTGTATCGAAAATAAGCTATCCACTAACTTTCTTTCAAATTTTGTTGAAAACCGACATTTTATTCATACAAAAAATTGATCATTTATTGTACGAGGTTAAACTTGAACATAATGAAGACCGGATGAAATTTAAGTTATTCCTTCACGAATTTTCGAACATTGGATCTAATGCTCTTCATCAAGTTCCGGACAAGTGTTGCATCGCATTTTTTGGACGCTTGAGCCCAAATTTTTTTGAACTCCTGCATGTTCCCAGCTGCCTTACTAGTCTTCTTGAAGACCCTCTTCCCGATTGCCCAGTAACGTTCGATGGGTCGAAGCTGAGGGCAATTTGGTGGATTGATATTTTTCTCAACGAAATCTATACCCTTTTCCGCAAGCCAATTGAGAGTGGTTTTGGCATAGTGAGCCGACGTTAAATCCGGCCAAAACAGTGAAGGTGTACTATGCTTCTTATATAAAGGCAACAATCTCTTCTGGAGACACTCAGATCGATAGATTTCCGCATAGTTCCGGTAGTGGTTGACTTCAAACCACAGGAACATATTGCTTGCCATACCAGTACCTTTCGACCAAATTTCTCCACTTGAATCGACCTGTCCGCATCGCTCACATCCTCCCCAACGACGGCAGTGAAGTATTGTGGACCTGGAAGAGTTTTTGAGTCCTCCTTTACATAGGTCTCATCGTCCATCAAAACGCATGCATCCGGACGCTGCAAAAGACGCGAATACAATTTCCGGGCCCTTGTTGCTGCTCGCTTCTTCTGTTCTGCACTTTGTTTCGAGATTTTCTGCTTCTTGTAGGTCTTCAGGTGATTTCGCCTCTTGATACGCTGGATCATTCCGACACTCGTTCCTGCTTTTTTGGCCATATCACGTATTGACATTGATTTGTTCTTCATGATTAGAGATACCACTTTCTGCTCCAGTTTCGGGTTGGAAGAACCGGGTTTTCTGCCTCTTCCTGGTAGCTCATCCAAAGAATAGTGTTCCCCAAACTTATTAATGATGGTTTTAACACTCGCATGATGAATTCCAAACCACTTCGCCAATTTTCGCATAGTAATACCCTTCTCACTTAGCCATGTGTCCAGAAACTTAATTTTCACTTCCTTTTCAATACGCGACATTTTGAAAACGCAGAATTTGAACCGCACAAACAAGTAAACAAAAGAAAGCTGACAGTCAAACGCACAGCACGCAGTGTTCAGAGCATAAATGTATGTGGATAGCTTATATTCGATACACTCCTTAAGTATTTTAGCCCGTTCAGCTTTCTTAAATGTGTTTTATGTGTTTCATGTTTTAATCAATTTTTCAGATCAGCCCTTGGGGCATTGCTCGTTAAAATTTGACTTATAGGGTGTACGTAATAAAATTGCGACACAGACAAATATTCAATTTTTGTCGTCGATCAGTACGGACGCTTTTTTAATTAGCTCTAAATACGATAAATTTGCCGCACGCGATTCGTATACTTAATTTTGTCTGATTCAGCTTTGTTTGTTTTCTTCTTTCGTAAATATCATGGAGTGTGAAATTTGTGCTATCGACCTCTGTCGATTCAGTTATGTGGTCGTGTGTAGGGTGCCAGCGGAAATATCATCCGGCATGCATTGGTGTGACTGTCCAGCGGGGCTCACTACGGCGGAAGGACAGGAAGGTAATGGACGTAAACTCATACGTACTACCGTGCTGCTACTCTTGTCAAGAATTTTTACACGCAAAGTTAGAATTCAATGCCCTCGTCGAGCAGCAAAAACTTCTTGAGAAGCAATTAAATGCTAATACAGAGGTAATGCATCGATTTGCACTACATCAAGAAAAGCCGAGCATGGTCCAGGAAGCAATTGAAGGCCTAGAAATATCACTCACAAGCATAAAACATGATCTGGCCTTAATGAACAAAGGAAGTAGTCTATCTGGCAGTGTCGCTGCCATTAAAAATCACGTTACTTCGTTATTTGACACGTCGATGTCAGCAACGAAGGAAAATGTGCATACATCGATAAAAGCGTTGACTTCAGAATTATCAACTGACCTGCGCAATATAAACAATGAAATTAGTCAACTAAATCAATTGTCTTTAGATACAGCGGCTAGCTGCAATATGCATGCGAATTCTATGCTCCGGGCTAGATATTATAGACGAACTAAAATCCTTATCGGCAAACATATCATCATCACGGAGTATTGTCCCTTTGCCTCCGCCAGACGATTCGTACCCCAGCTTGGAAACTGAACTAAGCGACAACTCTGGGTGGCGCCTACTCGGTACCAGGAAGGTATGGAGGGCAGACTGGACCGACTATGATGAGCGTAATCTACGTCGCCTAAAGCAACAAAAACTTGCCGACAAAGCGGCAAAACGCAGAAAGCAACAAAAATAACAAAAATCAACTACAACTCTACCCAACATAATCCATGCGTGAACAACGTTCACTTCAACGCCAACAACATAAATCGATACAACACGTTGGGAAAACCCATCAATGCTTATGATTCCAACAACGCCAACTACACCAACTCTAGATATCTCAACTTCAGAAACCAGAACAGTTTAAATATCCTTCCGACTGATCGAGAGCTTCTCGCATCAGCAAGAGATCGTTTCTCCAAACCACCGGGTAATTATGTACCGCAGGTTCAATTTACAAAAGGGGAAACCTTAAATCCGTATCCAACGAGCGTCCCTTCAAACTTATCTTGTATGGCCCATGCGAGCTCATCGACATCGTGTGAGGCGTGTACAAGTAGACATACGTGTTTTCGCCGAAACTGACGCCCTCTTCAGAGGAAGACTTCATAGATTTGACGCGTTTAGTTGAGGAAGCTGATCCACATGAGGTAATTCCTCATTCTTCAAGTGAGTCTTGTGTGTATAATAAAATAGAATTAACTGAAACAATAGTTTATTGTCAAAATTTTAATCGTATGCGCAGTGCACAAAAAATTAACGAAGTTCGGAATAAAATTAACGGTTGTCTATACGATATCATATTAGGAACTGAAACAAGTTGGTCTGATGAAATCAAAAGTGAGGAAGTTTTCGGTAGCAAATTTAATGTATTCAGATGTGACCGTGACTTGACATTATCAGATAAAAATCCGGTGGTGGTGTGCTTATTGCCGTCAATGCAAACCTCCAAGCCGAAATAATCCCTAGTGAAAAACATAAAGAATTTGAAGACGTGTGGGTAAAAAGTAACGATGAATGGCGAACTTCATCTTTTTGTATCTGTTTACTTTCCTCCACATACGGCTAAAAAGCTTCATATGACAAATTTTTAAACATCGCGGAATCTAGATCTCAAGTTTTGGAGCCTCAAACCAAGGTTCACATCTATGGAGATTTTAACCAGAAAACAGTTGATTTTATTCACGATAAGGATAACGAATCCTTACTGCTTCCAATTATAGGTGAAAATGAAACTTTACAACTTATATTTGATAAAATCAGCCACCTAGGACTTCATCAAATTAATCATGTTCGGAACCAGCTTGACTGCTATTTAGATTTTGTTTTTACTAATTGTACTAAAAGCATTGACGAAGCTTTAGACCCACTATGGAAGAATGAAAAATTTCATACTGCTATCGAATATTCATTATTCTCAGATTCTCATAGGCAACGTCCAGAAGATACTGATTTTGAACTTGTTTACGATTTCAAAAACATAAACTATACTGAAATTAACAGAAAACTAACAAATGTAGATTGGCAGAACCTTTTAAAAAATGAAAAAGACATGAACAAGGCCGTTGACATATTTTGTAACAATCTATATGCAATTATTGACGATTACGTTCCAAAGAAAAAGAAGAGAATACTAACAAACTATAAGCAACCGATATGATATACACGTGAAATCAAAAATCTCAAAAACAGAAAACAAAAAGCTCACAGAGCATACAAAAAAATCAAAAGTTTACCAAATTTAGATAAATACATAGATATTTGTAGAGCACTTGATGCAGAAATATCATCAGCATACGAAAGGTACAATACAAGAGTAAAAATAATATAAAATCCGATCCGAAGGCGTTCTTTAACTTCACGAAGGAAACAATGAAAACGTGTAACTTTCCTTCCCGCATGCAGTTTGAAGAGTTTGATGGTTCTGAAAGCGGAGACATTTGTAATCAGTTTGCACGCTTTTTCCAAAATATTTATAAGAAATCCAACGATATTCTTGACCTCAACTATTTTTCCAGGCGATTAAGGCCTGTACTCGAAAAAAATGCACCATTTTTATCCGTGTGAAACTTTTTTGAAAATCTGAGTATAACTAGTTTGGAGTGAATTGTTTACATGTGCAAAATTCCATAACAATCGGTTTCGTGGTTATTGAGATGTCATCGATACAAGAAGAAAATCGCCGGAGAATTTTGCGCGCCGTCATGGAAAATCCGACTGCGACCATGACCCATATAACTGTGTCTCGGGTGGTGAAATCGTTTAAGAAGTCCCAGACGACCGAGCGGCGGGCTGAAGGTGAAAGAAAATCGAAGCCAGCTGACCCTGTGAAAGCCCGGAAGGTGTTGGATTATTTCAAGTGTAATCCGAACCTTTCGATTCGCGACGCGACTCTGAAGACAAAGCGTTCCACCTGGTTCGTTCAGCAAACCATGAAACGAGCTGGGTTTCGTGTATTCAAGGTCCGCAAGGCACCGATCCGGCGTGATCAACAAAACACAGCGGCCAAATCCCGCGCAAGGAAGCTGTATCGAGAGTGGTTAAGGAAACCAATGTGTGTGGTTATGGATGACGAAACCTACATCAAGGCAGACGCAACCGGGGCAGGAGTTCTACGTTGCCAAATCACGGTTTGATGTTCCGGAAGACAGAAGGAAGAAGAAAGTGGACAAATTCGCCAAAAGATACTTGCTCTGGCAGGCCTTATGCCAATGCGGTAAACTGAGTAAACCGTACATCAAAACGGGTACCATCAACAGCGAAATTTCTGTTTCCCTTCCTGCGGTCCCACGGATGCGAGACATTATTGTGGGCGGACCTGGCATCATGCCATTACGCGCGATCGACGTTGGATTGGTACAGAGACAATAACGTTGTTGTACCAAAAACCACCAACCCCCCAAATTCACCAGAGATTCATCCGGTGGAAAGATTTTGGGCCATAATGAAGGCCAAAGTTCGAAAATCGTCCAAGATGTTTAAGAATGAGCTGGAGTTGAAGAAAGAATGGATGAAAGTGACCAGGGCTCCACCATTGCACAAAATATAATGAGGGGCTTGATGCTCTGTAGCTGCCGTTCGGTGCATGTTGAAATCGATGTTGCCGTCAACGTGTTGTCGGAACCTCTCCCATCTGGCACGATGGTAGTTCCTTCTGGTGATCCGATTCCGGTTGGCCGAGGACCCAACTTTGGCCTTCTGAAATTTTCTAAAATGAGTCTACGTGGTTTATGAACCGGCCCTATTTGTGAAGGGATTTCCAGAAGGCCTCTTGGAGAAGGTGTACTTTTGCATTAACAAGGGAATGCGGTGCACAATCCAACCCTGCTCTCAGGGTTACAAGGTGATGGTTTCGGTGCTATCCCATTTTCAACGCGATCAAGGAAATATTCAAGCAGATGAAAGTGCAATACTTCACGCACGACATCGAGGCAAACAAGGTGGTTTTGCGAGGTCTTCTGGAGCAGAAGACGAAGGAACTGGCCGATGAATTAAAATCCAGTGGACTTAATCCGGTGCAAATCAACAAGTTGCGTCGACATAACGTCTCTCGAAGCTATCGGGATCAGCTGTACCAGATTCACTTCGACAAGAGCTCGACGTGCATGAAGGACCTGCAAAATATCCGAGCCTTGTTCCAAGTCGTCGTCAAGTGGAACCGCTACCAATTGATCCACCGCGATGTCAATCAGTGCCAGAACTGCCTGATATTTGGGTATGGCACCACAAATTGCCACATGGTAAAGCGCTGCGTCGATTGCGGCGAACATAATGGCGAACGATGCCTGTGAGCGCATGGAGGATGCTGACCCAATGTGTGCCAACTGCGGTGCGGCACACAAAGCAACCAGCAGAGAATGCCAAAAGCGAGCAGAATTAATTGAAATTCGTAGAAAATCTTAAGCCAGCAACCAACCCGGCCATCGACGATGATCTGGTCCGTCTCCGGCCCTCACGACCCAGGACTCTCCCGACACTCCAAGTGCATCTAAACCGTTTGGTCCTTAGTCAGCCTTCTGTTCAGCATCGGTTCACAGCTGCAGCAAACCAGCCATTCCTAAGTTCTCTTCTAGGACCGTCGCACTCTTGTGCAACATCCGTCGCGATCGATGATTCGATGCTAACAACGGAAGAAGTCGTTGCAATTCTGACTCAGGCCACCATAAAATCGTCGGAATAGCAAACTGTTCCTCCAACATTTCCAATTAATCAGACTTAATCGTTCACCGGAGGGAGAGTCACCGTTGCCCTGCGGACCAACATCAACTGCCAGATGCTGCCGAGCTTTCAGCTTGATTTCATTGAAGCCATTGGGATCAAGATCGAAACCACCGCTGGCCCCGTAACTATCATTGCAGCCTATTGTCCCAATCAAGCAAGCGCAATCAACGGGACAGATACGACTTTACGAAATGATATCATCAAGCTTACTCGGAGGTATAGGCAGTTCATCATCGCCGGTGACCTGAATGCAAGACATGAAACATGGGGAAACGCACGACGAAACAATAACGGCTCCATCCTACAGGAGGACCAGGAAGAGAGCCATTACACCATCCTAGGCCCAAATACTCCCACCCAATTGAGCAGATCCGGGGCCAACTCAACAATCGACATCTTCCTCATTGAACATGGGGAACACCATCGCTCAGCCGGACGTGTACCAAGTACTCAGCTCAGACCACTAACCAATGGTGGCTGAAGATGGGTCCTGCGCCAACCGGCATTCGGTAACCAGGTGCAACTACCATCACGTCAACTGGGTCCAGTTTTGTCATCAGGACGACAACGCCGTCGATTACGATTGGCGCCCCGAATCAACCGATGACATCGATTGGCAACTGCAGTCTATCGAGCAAACGATCTCTCAGGCCCGGGAGCAACACATCCCGGAAGCAACACCACTCGCAGACAGTGTCAACGTACTGCTCTGCCTGCCTTGAAAGCTTGAACAAAATCATCAAGGCCAGAATGATGTATCTCAGAAACAATAATTTGACCAACAAAATCCGCGGTCTCCCATATTGTGCAAAGCCGTTCTGGAAAATAACAAAAAAATTGAAAACAGGGCCTAGGCCCGCTCCTACTAGACAACAATGACTGAAACATTGATAACGGCAGCGGAAGAGCGCAATCTGACTAAACCTGCTTGTCGGATGGAAAACTGATAAGATCCCAGTTGATTCCAATTGGACGTATCGACGTCATTTGCGAAAGCTGTCAAACTTGCCGTTTCCGTTCCGTTTCCACCCACATTGCGTTTGGACCCTAAGGATCGTTTTATTACTCCCGCTGAGAAGGCTGCTGAGATACGTTGACACTTTGTCAGCTCCAACAATCTTCGTCATAACATCATCAGTCCTCACGAAGCTTTCGTTAACGAGCATGCAAATAACATTCATCTATGTCCCTATGACATTTCAGAAGGTAAATCACAGCTGACGAACTGTCGACCTATATCAGAACGTCGAAGAACATGAAGGCCCCAGGTTTCTACAAAATCGTGAATTTGGAACTTGAGTTTCCAATTCTACGAACATCTAGCATTGCAATAAATGCTTACGACTAAGCTATTTCCCCTCGTGATGGAAATTAGCTGATGTAAAATTCATCCGGAAACCTGGAAAAGATCCTTCCTCTCCCAAGAGCTATTGACCCATCAGTCTTCTCTCGGGATTATCCAAACTATTTGAGAAATCAATCTACCTTCAGCTCCTTACATCTGCCGACGAACATCAACTGAACCGAGTCACTAACATCCTCAGGCGACACAGGTCTGTTTCAAAAACATCTGCCTTGGACCTCCTTTACATGGAAAAGGCGTTTGATAACGTCTGGCATGATGACCTTGTTTTCAAACTGCATCGGTACAATCTTCCAGCCTTTTTGGTGAAGATGGTTAAGAACTATCTTGCAAACAAAACATTCTATGTTTCGATGCACCGTGCAGTTTCCAGTGAGATCTCCGGTGGTGTTCCGCAGGGAAGCATATTAGATCCACTTCTTTTTAACCCGGTCACCTCGGACATACCCCCACTCCCTGAAAACGGATCTCTGTCGCTGTTCGCCGATAATAACGCAGTCGTCCATAATGGTAAGGTAATAAGAGCGCACGCCGCGAAACTGTAGCGAAATCTGAATGTTCTGTTAAAATATCTCACAGATTGGAAGATCTGCATCAATGCAACGAGGGCCCAGGTCATCTTCTTCCCTCACTCAAAATGCCTAGACTTGTTCCGGCTGAAGATGTTAAAATTTGTCTAAACGGCACAACGGTGGAATGGACCAATTCAGCCATTTATCTTGGCGTGACACTAGTTAGCAAACTGAACTTCAGAGAACAGGTTGATAAGACTGTCACAAAGTGTAACGTTCTTTTGAAGCTCATTTACCCTTTTGCTAAACAGAAAGTCCCTGAAAAACAAGCTTGCTATCTACAAACAGATCATACTTCCGGTTATTGAGCACGGCATGTCGATCTGGGAGAGTTGTACAAAACACACCACCGAAAGCTTCAGCGGGCTCAAAATAAGTTTTTTGGGATAATCCTGAACACACCTCCACGGACGAGAACTACTGAGATCCACCGTCTGACCTAGATTAAGATACTAGAAGATCGTTTTAGTGAGAGTATCAATAGGTACAGGACACGTTGCCACCTATAACACAAGCAAGTCATCCGGGACCTGGTCCCCTCCTCTAGGTTTTTCAAATTGTAGCTATTTTAGTTAAGTAGGTTATCAAATATTATAAACTAGCTGATCCCGGTGCGAGCGTTGCTACGCCTGCAACTAAATGAATGAACATTACATAGAACTGACGCTTTTCTTAATGAGTTTTTTTTTTTTGAGTAATAAGGAGTTCAAACTTCTATCAGAACATTCTTTTTACCCAGACAATACACAGGTTGTGGCTTAGTTACCTGGATAATTCTCAGGATCGGTTGAAATTTAGTGTTTGAATTCACAATAGAAACATTTCTTGCATTCAAAAAACCCCGCATACCATTTTTTGATTCCATTTGCTTGATTAGTTCTCAAGCTATGCAGAAATTTGTGTTTCATTTGTATGCGAGCCGGAAGGGGGAAGCGGTCTCTAACAATCATAAGAACCTTCCCCAGCCCTAAAAATACCTGCATACATATTTTCACTCCGATCGGTCAGAAAGTCAGACAGAAATCCATTTTAATATAAATAAAAACCCTGTTTTCAATAGCCACCACATGCCATATGTGGTTTCATTTACTTGAATAGTTCTAGAATTATGCAGAAAATTGCGTTTCATTTGTATGAGAGCCCCCCCCCCCTTTTCAGAGGGCAAAGGGGTCTCAAACCACCATAGAAATATGTCTGACCTTCAAAAAATCCACAACCCAAATTTGATTACATTTGCTTTATTAGATCTCGAGCTATGCAAAAATTTGTATTTTATGTGTTTGAGAGCTCGCCCCTCTCTCTTCAGAAGGTGGAAGAGTCTCAATGACCATAAAAACATTTCTTTCCTTCAAAAACCTCCATATGCCAAATTTGGTTCCATTTGCTGGATTAGTTCTCGAGTTGTGCATAAATTTGTTTTTCATTTATATGGGAGCCCCCCCCCCCCTTCAGAAAAGGCAGGAGTCCCAAATTAGCATTGAAACAGTATTCATCTACAAAAACCTCCACATGCCAGATTTGGTTCGATTTGCTTGATTAGTTCTCGAGTTATACAGAATATTGTATTTCATTTGTATAGGAGCCCCCCCCCCTTTCAGGGCAAAGAGGAATCTGAAACCATCATAGAAACCTTTCTTGCCTTTAAAACCTCACACATGCTAAATGTGGTTTCTTTTGCTTGGGGTCTCAAACCACCGTAGAAACATTTCTTGCCTACAAAACCTCCACATGCCATATTTGGTTCCATTTGTTTGATTAGTTCTTGAGTTATGCAGAAAATAGTTTTTCATTTGCATAGGAGCCCCCCTTTCTAAAAGTGGGAGGGGTGTCGAACTATAATAAGATCCTTTCCCGGACCCATAAGCCCCTGCATACAAATTTGCATAGCGGTAGGGATAGTTCTCATGTTTGGTTTAAATTTGTGTTTCGTATGTAAGGTATCCCCCCTTTTCAGAGTGAGGAGAGGTCTTAAATTACCACAAAAACATTTCTTGCCTTCAAAAACTCACCCATACCAATTTTGGTTCCATTTGCTTGATTAGTTCTCGAGTTATGCAGGAATTTGTTTTTCATTTGCATGGGATCCCACCCTTTCTAGAAGTGGGAGGGCTCTCGAACTATCATAAGATGCTTTCCCGGACCCAAACACCACTGAATACAAATTTGCAAAGCAGTACATATAGTTCTCATGTTTGGTTGAAATTTGTTTCATTTGTATGGGAGCCCCCCCGTTTTAAAGGGAGGAGGGGCTTTGAACCACCATAAAAACATTTCATGCCTTAAAAAACTCGTCCATTCCAAATTTGGATCCATTTGCTTGATTAGTTCTCGAGTTATGCAGAAACTTGGGTTCCATTTGTTTGAGAGCACCCCTCCCCTTTCCTCCTCATATGACGGAAGAGTCACAAATCACCATAGAAACATTTCCCTCCTTCAAAAACTTCCGCATGCGAAATTTGGTTCCATTTCTCTTATTAGTTCTCGAGTTATGCAAGGATTTGCGTTTCATTTGAATAGGTCCCCCCCCCCCTTTCAGAAAGGGGAGGGGTCTCAAATCAACATGGAAAAATTTTTTGTCTTCAAAAACCACTACATACTAAATTTGGTTCCATTTGCTTGATTAGTCGTCTCGAGTCATGCTGAATATTGTATTTCATTTGTATCGGAGCCCCCTCTTTTAGAACGGGGAGGGTTCTCAAGCTACCATAGAAACCTTTTTTGCCTTCAAAAACTCACACATGCTAAATTTGGTTTCTATTGCTTGATTAGTTCTCGAGTTGTGTAGAAATTTGTGTTTTATTTGTATAGGAGCCCCCCTATGACGGGGGGTTCTCAAGCTACCATAAAAACCTTTTTGCCTTCAAAAACTCACACATGCTAAATTTGGTTTCTTTTGTGATTAGTTCTCGAGTTGTGTAGAAATTTGTGTTTTATTTGTATGGGGCCTCCCTTTCCGAAGGGAGGGTATCAAACATCATAAGATTATTCTCCGGCCTCAAAAACCCCTGCATACAAATTTTCACACCGATCGGTCTTTCCGCTCGCGAGTTAAATCGTGACAAAGGAAACCCCAACTCATTTTTATTATATAGATTTAAAGCAACCAATCCCCATTAGGGATGAAATGTAAACTAGAATGTTATATTAAGGAATCACACCACAAAACAAACGTAATTACAATTGAAATGTAACAACCTGATTGAATTAAATAAAGATACATTTTAGTAGTCAGTAACTTCGTATCAGAAAACGTGTTACGTCAAGCGTGTGAAAATGCCTCCAGTTTTCAACAAAGCTGGTGTTAAAGTCTACATGGAAATTTTCAAGAACCAAGTTCTCATAGGGATCAGAGCAAGCTTTGACGAACATGAGGATGTTGTTTTTCAACAAAATGGACCTCCATATCATAGCTTTAGAAAGACTCAGGCATAGCTGAGGGAGAGTATTTTGGCGGAAAGGGTTTTCACCTCCCAACATCCGTGGCTTGAATCCTCTCGACTATTCGATATCGACGTATGTAGATCCTTGTAGACCAAAACATCAGGGATTTCTTAGAGAACCTAGAACACACATTGAATGCAGTGTGGAAAATATGGTGAGTTGAACAACCTTTTTACGATGCATGCATTGCCATTTACAAAAGGTACACTCTCACTTTATCATAACCGAGCCATGGCCGTACCCAATAAATATCTTTATTTAGCCACAAACCTTGAAAAACCATTATTGCCATGTGCTCCCTTCCCTCTTAAATCGTCACTTTCGTCTTTGTCCTAGCATGATCGATCAAATCCATCCCTAGATGCCATTATGCATGAATGTCGCACGGAGGTACCTTCAGTACGATGTAAGACAGCTAACTCACTAGACGAGCATCTCGAGGTTATCTGACCTGACCCTGCCACGAATGGCGAAGGAGCGAAAAGACCAAACCGTGCCGCGATTGGCAATCACGTGCACTTGCACTCGCTGACAAAAGCTGAGCAAATCTTTCCAGTTCTGGCTGTTTGTTTAACTTTGATTGATGGCGAGGCGAAAGCACTCGCTGTGACGTACTTTTCGTTCAATGAGAAGGGATCACCCTTAGCCGTACGACGGTCGACCGAGATCGTTGTAAGGACACACGTTTACGCCTTTGGCGCATAACTTGACGCGCAGTTGATCATATGCCATTTGTCACTGAGCAAGACTCTTGAGATCGGCTCTTGCAAGCGAGCATTTCTTCTCGCAACCTAAATAAAGGTGTTGCATAACCATCTCAACGCATCTCAATATGATTTACCTGACATGATCATCATTGAGCCGATGCCGGGTGGAGTCCGTACTGTTAGAAAATTTTGCCGTTGGCTAGCTGTGGCTAGTGCTCGGAGCCGGGATCGAAGCACGCGTCGAAATAAAAAATATTATAATTAAGCGACGCGTCGTTGCGTCGCACTATGATCGCAATCGCGGGCTCAGCATGTAAAATTTTGGCAACGTGTCGATATCTAAGGCAATCCATCGGTGACTTGTTTCCTTTCTCATTCTCTAAAGCTGGTTGTCTATTGGATTCGCAGTGCGTTGTTGTTGGGACATCCCATTAAATTTACATCAGCCAAGCGTCGTGCGTCGCCATTGTGTCACGTTGTGCCACTTCAAGTCACTACTGTGAGATGAAATGTATCTCCGGTGAAGGTTTCAGGCCCGGGCATGTGGGGGGAAATGATGTTTACGACCGTCTGTGCCAAAGCAATTCGTTTTGCAGAAGGCCTGTACTTGATGGAGCGAATAGTGCACGTGTTTGGGCAGAAAAAAAGCAGGGAGCTCATCTACTGAAGACGACCAAAGAGATTAACTCGTTAGTGATCGTTTTGATTATTGCATTACGAACCAGAGGGGTTATTGTAGTGTACCAGATGAACGTAAATATTTTTTGTTGTTTAGATCTTATTACGTTTATACTAACATAATACAACACCAAAGTAAACAGAAGGCATGGCTGGGGCACTTTTTTTTGCTGATGTATGTCCTATACAAAACTTATCTTAAATTGCACATATTGCCCTGATCGAGCTTTTTTACGTTTGTTCAGCCGCATAGACGTGAAATGGGCTGTGTACTGTACCTATGCTTATGATCCAACGATGTGTGTGGCTTAGTACCGTCTCTGGACTCAAGTGGACCAGATGGAGATACACTAAGGTTTTTTTTTGCACGGAGGATACGTTCCACTTTTAGTATGGAACCATGTAAAAAAAGACTAAATTGAGTTGACAAATTCACGTACTTATACATTTTTATATTGCTTTGATTTTGTTTTTATGCGTTACCTCTTCCATTCAGTGGTCAAAATACAGTTTTTAAAATTTTGAGTATTTACATCAAAAATGGTGATTTTTTTGAAAAACTGCCACATGATTACTTTTGGCCTAAAACGTAAAATGTGATTTGATCGATAAGTTGTTCCACTCTGGAGTTATCACCGAAAACGCCGAAAAAAAACCGTGCAAAAATATATCTCAGTGTATTCTATTGGATTCAGGTCAGGAGAGTTGGAAAGCGTCCTTCTGGCTCCAATGTGGTGGTGTCCAATCTTGTTGAAACGTCCATTTGTTGTGCCCATGGAGCTACAGTGTCCGTTAGATGCTTCTGGTAGACTGAGTGGCTGATGTTGACGCCTTTCTCAAAGAACAGTAATATCAATGGCTACATTCATACGGCTAGCGGAACCTTTCGGCAAAAGTTGGCCATCATTTTGGTGGTTGTGGTATTACTGCACGGCTATTCTCATCAGCGAATAAAATTGTACGAACACGTCCATTAGCATACTTCTTAAACAAAATCTTCGCTTTCCGGTACTGGTTGGTTTTCATCCTATGATTTAGGTAGAGGTTCTTTGAAAATTTAAAATAATGTAATCCTCAGTGTGTCAAATATTCACTTGTTGTACCTTAAAACATACGATAATTATGACGAGTGATACACCCGTCATTCTTTCACTCTGCAACAATGATATGATGTAACTTGAATGTATTACAACAAAATACGAAGGAAAACAACAAAATGTTGTATCGATGATGGGAAAGAGACAAGTTGATTTGTGAAAATGTTGTGACTCGCACACAGGTTGCTATGTCCTTGTTTTCATGTAACATCGATAAAAAAAACGAAAAGGTGAGATATGTCAGTGACATATCTGCAAAGTCGACGTAGGACTGCTTGTTGATGTGAAGGAATTGTAATAGAATTAATAAATATCTACTATATTTGTATCAGTCTAAAGACTCATCAAACCATCTGATATTAGATTTAGTTTTCAGGAAAATTAATATAGTCAACTCTTTATAACTCTTGAAGTGGCCCTAAAAAGGGCCGTTTGGTATTCAGTTATTCGCTGTTCCTGGAGTGAGTCCGGTAATTGTCGAGTACCAGATGATGATTTGGTAGACAGTCGAATGGGTGGTCGTTGTTGTTGGTTCTGTTCCATGGAAGAAAAGCATATAATATTAGTCTTTAGGTGTCTTAGGAGCGTTAGTATTGTGTATGAAAATCTTGAATTCAACTCTTTAGAACTCCTTAAGTGGCCCTGAAAAGGAGCCGTTTGGTATTTTGTCGTTTGTTGTTTATGGTCCGAGTAGTACAGACAATGGTCCAGTGCTAGGTGATGGTTGGTTGTCGAATGGGTCGATGTTGTCATTCCAGTTCATGTTCCACAATATCTGCTACCTGTTGATTTAATGGTTCGGGTGCTTCGAATGCGAGTACAGACAACATAGGTCTATGATACGAAAAATATGAACAATAACGTCTGCACTCTACGCCGATATTTTTAACAAACGTTAAATCTATACAAGAACCACCCAGTGTGGTTGCTTCATTCCGAAGGTTTGCTAAAAGTAAATTTTAAATGTTTTTGCATAAAATCTAGAAAATCTATGTTTTCATGTTTGGAAACGTCAATGTTAAAGTCTCCGGTCAACACAACTGGCGTATCTTGCGCAGCATACCTGAACAACTTGCGAATCAAGAACAATTTTAAATTCTTGGTAGTTGTTCCTGGTGAAATGTACACCACAACCAGCAGAACTTCAGTGTCCATTACTGATATCTTAGCTGCACAAATGTCCTCAACGTTATCGACAACGCTGAACATCTCGTCATGATGTTCACTGAGCTGTTGGATCTTGTGGGTAGCAGCCATAGTGGTAGCCTTGTCCTGCTGATATATTGCTGCACCACCTGCTCTCAAGTTGCAGCGTTTGAACTGAACGATGTAGTGGTAGCTTTCAATATCGACTAAGGAGTCATTGTCTAGCCAAGTCTCACTCAGTGCGAGGAATTCCACGCTTGTCAAAATCCGATCTGAGGCGATATCCATCACGTGAGCGTTCAAACTTTGGAACATTGATGCTCATCAACGAGGTGGCAGAACCCTTGCTTTCCAAAACTTGGGATGGTTTATCCCCAAGTGTTTGTAATCGATGGTTTTCTAGACGCTGCAGCTCGTTCCTGAGGTCTACCATCTTTGGTGAGTTGCTACCTGTAGCATGATCGAGCTTAAAGGCATTGGTTGGGTTTGTTAAATACAGCCCCTGGATTGACTGAGCACGTGACAATCCAACATACACTAACTGCTGGGTACCGAGAGCTGCTGCTGCCAAAGCTGGGTACCTGCCTGAGGCGGGTGCTAGCCTGGCGGGATATTGCCACCACTAACTTCTCCCACCGGGAGATCCGCGCAACCCCAATGCTGCCGAAAGAATGAGGCATTAGTTTAAAAATGGGTCTTTCATAAGCTCCCAGCTACTCGCTGATCTCGTTGTCCGCCTCTGCTGTTTGCTGATTGGTTAATACGCTGATGTGGTATTTTGGTGCGAGTGTGATATTCTTCATTTCCCGCTCATTTCTTCTACTGGTGATTCATATCGAAATGAATATGAAAACAATTTATGTGTATATATGATAATTAATATGTATATAATTTTGTTAAATATTCTAATAATAATAAGAATTATTGTTATTATTTTAATAATAATGAAAATTATTATTAGAAGAGTTTAAATCAGTAAAGATATTATCTTTCAAATGTCTTTACACATAGCTAGAATATCATGAGAATTTAATTTATTTCTTCTATATTCTGTTTCTTCTCTACAATAAATTAAATAAACTCTTTAGTTGGGAAAATTGTGTTGAAAATGACCCATTTTATGAATTGTTGGGGAGATGGGGGGGGTCTTCTCGAGTAGGAAGATGGACTGAATTTTCTCCGGCCTCTTGGAGTAATGTCATGTTGATGTAACGCCATGTAGTGAAAATGTCGATTAGATCAAGATAAAATATTAATTTAACAAACTCTTTTATTGGGAAAAATGTTTTGGTCGCCCAGAAAGAACAGGTTGTGTTAATTATCGGGGGTACATAGGGATCAAATTGGCTTCTCGGTCTTCTCAAGTAGCAGGATGGCCTGAATGATTGGCAGGTAATCACCCTGTGAAATTTTCAGAACAGAGAAAATCGGGATTTACATATAGATAAGCAGCATCAGCTTCGGCCACTTTATCCGCTCTTGAAGTAACGCGAAGTAACATTACAACCATGCGTTGTAATGAAAATGTCGATTATCTTATGATAAAATAATATTTTAACAAACTCTTTAATTGGTAGCATTGTATGGTTCGCCCTGAAAAGGACGGGTTTTTATTTAATTGTCGCGGGGCAACATGGTACACGTTCGAAATGTGCTTCTCGGTCTTCTCAAGTAGCAAGATGGCCTGAATTTTCTCCGGGCTCTTGAAGTAACACCATGTTGAAGTAACGCCATGTAGTGAAAATGTCGATTTGCATATTGTTTTGGTCGCCCTGAAAAAAAACGGGTTGTATTAATTGTCGGGGGAACATGGTACGCGATCAAATGTGCTTCACGGTCTTCTCAAGTAGCAGGATGGCCTGAATAATTGGTAGGAAACCACCCTAAGAAATTGTCAGAACAGAGAAAATTAGGATTTACATATAGATTGACGCGGCTCGGCCATTTTATCCGGGCTCTTCAAGTTACGCTATGTTGAGACGGTGCGTTGTAATGCTATTTTCACTACTCGATTAGCTCATAAGACATTCATAAAACAAACTCTTTAATTTGGCAAATTGTTTTGTTCGCCCTGAAAAGGGCGGGTTTCATCAATTGTCGGGGGAACGCGATCGAAATTTGTATGTATGGCCTGAATATATGACAGGAATCCACTGTATGTACTGCCATCGTCAGCTGCTTTTTAAGTCACGACCACTTGGTTTAGGGGGATGGATGTGGGTCGAGACGTCATTCGTGTCATATCTCGCCTCATGTCCAATCATTAATCTTTGAACGCTCATTTATACCGGGTTGGGCTGAGCGGCAGCAATCTCTGTGAGTGTGGACAAGGCTATCAGGACGCAGATCACGTTATTTGGTCTTGTGCTGAACATCGTGGAGTCAGATCGGGGCTCTATGATTCCCTTCGGGCTCGAGGTAGACAACCCAATGTGCCAATTCGAGATATTTTGTCTGTACGTGTTTGGGAGTACATGAAACTCATTTATGTGTTTTTGACTAACATTAGCTTTAGATTGTAGTTAGTTTAAGTTTTTTTTCTGTGTATGTTTTTTTTTCTTTTTCAAAAAATGTTCAAGTCAAAAGAAAACCATAAGTTGTATAGTTATGTGTTTCAATAATTTAGAATTTAAATATAATGTGTTATGTGAACCATACTTTAAATTTCCACCCTCTTTCCCATCCGTAATTTGTAATCCCTATTAACCTCGAGACGGCCGCGCTTAATCGGTTTTATCCCCCTAACTTTAGTTTTAAGATAAATGATGTATACTAACATGAAAATTTGGCTCTGTAAAGTTGATTCGATTGAGCCTGTACAAATAAGTGATTAATTAAAAAAAAGTCACGACAGGCTGGGCACTGCTGGCTACTGACCGCCAGCTGCTACTGCCACGACCAGTTGCTGGATACCGAGCGATGCTGCTTGGTGCTGCCCAGCACCGGGAGATCCGCGCAGCTCCAATGCTGCCGAACAAATGAGGCATTTGCTCGGAAATGTGTCTTTTATGATGGCATCGGGTACCATTGCATGAACAAAAGGGGGTATCAACTAAAGCAATGTGAATCAAATTCATTAAAAGGGGAGGGGAATCAGATGTTTCGTCAAACACTAGCGTGAAACAGAATCTACCTCTCGAGAACAAAGAATAAGAAGAAGAAGGGGAGACGTCTCTTGCTTAGATTTGAAAACTGTGCTAGAAAATTTGGTTAATTTACTCTGCGAATCGAAATTATAAGACATCACCTTACATTTACGTTATTTTTAAAAAGTTAATGTTAAAAATCAATTAACTTGATTACTAAAACTGATACGTAGAATTATTTCCAATCGATTGGTGCAAACGATATGAAAATCGTTTATGCAATGACTTAGTTATTATCGCTCAAAATCTCCCAAACGACCCGTAACGCGGTCGATTTCAGAAATTTTAGAACGGCGCCCCAGTATAGAAATGAAAGACGTAGTCCTACGTCAAAACGTTTTGTCATTATTGCAATACACTACCGATATCAACATTGCTTTATCAGCAACATGAACAAAAGGGACAATCAGTTGTTGCTGTTAAACAAATTACTGATCTGAGCAATTATAGTTTTGATTTGTTGTGGATAGACTTCATCCTGGAGAAAAATGCCTGTATAAAATCACACACTGAACAAAAACGAACAATTTGAAAATTTACTACTCTATCAGAAAAAAATAAAAAATATATGCGTTGAGCCTGATTTTGAACCTAGACCATCCATAACATGAAGAAGTTCGTAACTACGGTTGTAACTGTAGCTTTTTCGATTATGTATGGTTACGATATCTTTTCAACCGTATTCATTTAGTCTACTGGAAGATCAATTTCAGAACTAAGGATCTAAAGTTAAAACTGTAGCTTTTTCGGCAATACAAAGTTACGACATGCATTCAACCATGTTCTCTGAATCTTTTGGAAGTTCAACAGACATTTAAAAAAAAAATCTGGGATATTCTAGGTAATCCAAAATGTTTTTGAGTTCATAACTTAGGATCTTCAGTTGCTATTGTAGCTTTTTTGGCTATACAAGTTAGCGATAAAAAATCAATAAAGTAATTTGAATCTTTTGAAAAGTCAACCGGCACTATGAGATAATCAATGATGTTCAAGATGATTTAAGCGTAGGATCTACAATTGTAACGGTAGTATTTTTAACTATACTTATTTATAATATGTATTCAAACATGTTCATTGAGCTTTTCTGGTAAAACAACAGACATTATGAGATAATCTGGGATATTCTAGGTCATCTAAACAGTCCTGGAGCTCAAAACTTGGGATGTACAGTTGTAACTATAGTTTTTAGGCTAGACAAGTTTACGATATGCATTGAACCATGTTCAATAGATCTTCTGGAATGTTAACCGACATTATGATGAAATCTGGGTTGTTCTGGGACATACCAGACTGTTCATTAGTTCATAACTTAGGATGTACAATTGAAACTGTAGCGTTTTCTGATGTCCAAGGTGTTCTGATGTATGATATGTACTCAACTAAGTTCATTGAATTTTATGGAAGAGCAACCTATTTTATGAGATAATCAGGGATGTTTTAAGTCATCCAAACTGTCCTAGTTTATCTGAAGTCTTCTGGAAGGCCAACAGATATTATGAAATGATCACCCATTCAGTTTTGGAGCCTAAAAGTTAGGATCTGAAATTTTAACTGTAGTTTTTCAGGCTACACAATATTACGATATGTATTCAACCATGTTCACTGGATCCTCGGGTAGGGTTCTAGGTCATCCAAACTATTATACAGTTCAGAACTTAGCATCTTTAATTCGTCGGGGTTCTGCCAGATTACACCAAGCGACATATGCGTCATTCCTCGTAACTGATCAGGTACAGTCCTCACCGAATATTTTTGTCGGTGCATTATGGAGATGAATCACTTAAATAGACTTTTGATTACAAACTTCAAGAACCACTGATCTGGTTCATCTCCTAACTTGAAAGTTCTGTTTGAATATGTCGGACAAAACTGATGATTTTCGATAGGCGATTGGTGCCATTTGGCAGAACTCCGACCAATTGTAACTGTTGCTTTTTCAGCTACAAGGCTTATTTAGAATGACCTAGATTATCTCATAATGTCTTTTGACTTTTCAGAAGGTTCAATGTACATGGTTGAATACATATCGCAACTTTGTACAGTCGAAAAATATATAGATACAATTGTAGATTCTAGGTATTTAACTCAGGAAACCTTACCTTAGATTATTTCATATTGTCGGTTGAACTCCCAAAATATTCGATAACCATGGTTGATTACAAATCGTAACTTTGTGATATTGAAAAAATACAATTACAAGTTTTGATACCGTTATGACATTCTCACAGTCACTACTACTTCATCTTTAGTGCGTTTTATTTACCTCGGGAGGCGATTTGATCTTCTGAAATCACCTTTCCCAACTTCAACACACTGTAACATTCCGGGTGAGAGTTCCTGATGTTTCGCAAACAATTGGTCAACCCGAATGCTTTCGGACTGAATTAGAACTTATGACCCAGGCTTCAACTCAGACCCCCGCTCCCGGAACGCAGTCCGTTTTGCACTTTTTCGGACACATTTTCTTTGTCCTCTTTTACGTAACAAGAATGCACAGAGAAAACGCCACAAATGTACATAGAAAATCATATTAAAACTCAAACTATAAACGATAAAACGAACGCAATAAGTAGAGGAATGTCGCTAGAATCGAACATGGTTGAAAAGATGTACAATATCTGTTGCAAATTAGTCAAATTTTAAGACTAAATTAAGTATTTTATGCTATTATAACAACTTGAATGATATGCCTTAGTTCATGTTAACAGAACAAAGTGAAATTTATTGCACTCGTATGTTTCGCTTCAGGCTGTAAGTATCCATCCATCTTTATCAACTATTCCCTATCCCTCGACAAAATTTTCGTTTAGTCAAGAGTAACAAACTCAAACAATGGCATAATAACATATTTTCTTTCAAAACAACAAGCTCCCCCACACGTACGAGCACCACCAACAGATGAAACGATTATCATCTCCTGATGCTGTGCGTATACGTAAACTAGCTAGAAACTCTCGAAAAAATATGTTTGAAGTCAGGTTTTGAGGAGAACTATACGGAGATGCAGAATTCAGACGTAGACGGCCACTTAGATCAGTTTAAGATTTAGTCAGATTTGACTTAGAAGATTAAACAGTGGAGTTACTCATAGACTGGGGAAAATAGCAGATATGGATAAATGTTCCTCATACCCACACGCAAAAAAAAAACGGAAGTAGAAACTACCATTTCCAGGGTTAAATTGAGCGCCAGCACCAACAATTTTCACCTGACTATAAATACGTTTGATTTTACCATGACTGCGATTAAATCAATCATGGTGTGGTTGATATCAATATGAGGTCTGTCAAATATACCACAAACGTTGAAGGTTTTACCATAAATGTAGTAAATTTGACTGAAATTTCATGGTAGTTTTAAAGATAGGCGTAAAATGGTTGTTTTTACTACAAGATTTTTTCCTGTGTATGTTTATTCAAATATTAAACAATTTCACGCAGTCCATGCGTAACTCTACCTTCACTGTTTAATTGAACTCGACTCAATTTTGAATCAATATCAGTAGCCGTGTACTTATAAAAAAGGCATGAAAAGAAAGAGGGATAAAACCAAACATTGTCTCTTTCCGGTAGATGCAACATGTGCATGATTGAATGTATTTTTGTTGCATACAAAGCAATATACATACAACGCTATGTCTCTTTCCGAAATAACAATCGGATGTTATGAAACATTTTAATCTTGATTCTTCTGCCCTGCAATTTATCATTATTGTGTTGAGTATGGAACAATGATAAGAATACATTATTTTTTGTCCCTACATTGAAAAGTTAGGACAATGCCTTTATCATTAATACATTTGCGAGTTTGGATTCACTGGTAATCCTAAATCCTCATGAAGAACAGGTCGTACTGATTTTAGGTCGATTTTCAATAATCTCGCCATTTTTCGGATTGACCGTCTAGAATTTCGAATAACCCTTTGACGAAGCATACCTCGGTTCTGAGGTGTTCTCGCAGTTTTTTCTGTCTCTTCCTGAATGATCCTCCAAACTCTCAAGCTCGTTGTATCGGTGTCATAACTATAGGAGCACTGAATTTTTTTCGAGATGTCTTGGATTAATTAGTGATTTTTCGAAACAAGTTGCACAGAATAATAGATACTTGTTGTCCATTTTTACTGTAGAATTTTTGACTCTAAGCATATTGTGTTTAGCTTTATAATAAAAGATTCATAAAAATTATATATTCCATAACTATAGAACCAGTTCAAAATTTATTTCTTTTTCAAGGATTTCAACGATGTTTACCTGAAAATCAAAATGTTAATAATGGGTTGGTCCTCATTTGTTCTCAATCACTTCAATCAACCTATTCGGCATACTCTGAATTAAGTTACGGCAAGTAGATACTTGTATTCCTTGCCATGCAGATTAGACGGCTTGTTTTAGGTCATGAACGCTTGCGTACTGCTTGTTGTCTGCATATACTTCACGTACGATCAATCCCCACATATTCTCGATCGGGTTTTGGTCTGAAAACAATCTGACCATTCCATAGTTTCAACTCCATGTTTGTTGATCCACGCCATAGTCGCTCTACTTGTATGAACTGAAGTATTATCTTGCTGAAATGTGTAGCCAACTCGACGATGTTGCCGCAAGAATGGTAGCAAATGAATTTGGAGTATCTCAATGTACTTCCGACTGTTCATTCTGGTGGATGGAAAAGCAATCTGCACCGTTCCAGTTTGACAAAATGCTCCCCAACCCATCAAACAACCACCACCAAAGTTACGAGTCGAAAAGTAAGGCTGCTGCTTTCCTCCAGTTTAAAAAATTCCATCTGGGCCATCCTGATTGAATTTTTTTAAGTCGGAAAAAATACCTAGTGGGACAAAGGAACTTAATTAATTTTATAATAGTGAATAATGAAGGTTACATACCTAACTCCAATCTCTACGCATATTAGCTCGTGCAAATTCGAGTCGGGCTTGTTTTTGGCAAGGTAAGAGTCGTGGAGCTTCAGTTTTTGCCGCTGAATATAAGGAGAGCTTTTTAATGTTCGATAGATTTTAGAATATGAGACGTCAAGTGATAACTCAGCCTTAATGTTTTTCAAACTTTTGAGTGAGTTACTTGCAGTTTGAACAATTCTTCGTTGCGTTCTTTCCAGGGGGCAAGTCACTCTGCCCCCTTGTGTTACCACCCTAAAAAACACACTCTGACATAATTCAAACACCTCCCACCACATCTAAGATAAATTTCCATCATTTCTGGCATCACTTCAATGCATGTTCACATAATTTGTTAGATTGAGCTCAGGGAAGCACCGTGCGGAAATTACATGTCCATTAAGCATGTCGGCCGGGAAACGTGTTAAGCTATCAGCAACCGCCGATATAACCGGAAACTGGAACATATTCAGTTTAACACGGCATGTCGATCAGCAGCATCCAAGCCAACTGGATTCGGTGGCATCGCAAGCCACCAAGCGACGTCAAAGTATCAGCTCAGAACTTTCATATTCAGCTTCCCTCCCTCCGAAAAAGCTTCCACTACTTATGGAAAACAAGGATGTTGAGAACGATTTGTTGATTCGAAACGATCTTATTTTCAATGAACTAAGGTCGTTAGTAGTATCTCCGTCATTTTCCGACATTGCAATTGAATCTGATCGAAACCCAAACACTTTGGAATGTGAGGAGTATTTTAACATATGTAGAGTAACTGTTCCCATATCAATCTCAATTTTCCATACTTCATTCTACGCTGAGTTAAGAGATTAGAATGCAAATAGATTATTTTCTTATAGTCAATCCTTTGTTACCACGTAGGATTTATTGTTAAGTAATCAGATTAATAAGGATACACATACAGTTAATGCATATCTCTAAAAAAAATTGTTTTTTTATGTAAACGTTTAGTTTCGGTCGAATACTTGGAAGATATTGAAGAGGAGATATCCATGAACAGCGCTGTGCAAAATGGCTTGGAGAGCTTTGTTGAGTACTGTACTGAGGATATTAAAGAGGAAAGTCCTTACGAAATCTTTAAAGAGAACGGTTCTGTGCCGATCGATATGAAAGGTAAGAATAATCCTTACTTATATCATTGCAGTGTCCCACATACAACGCCTATATGTCCCTGGAGTGAAATGCACATGGGCTTATACAACTATGATATGTCCATATGCAGTAGACGAAATATGCGCTGAGCAGTTCATCGTGAGCCACCTATCCTGTCAACCATGTCAGAGTGCATTCAGAGAGATTCGATCCATTACCTCAGTTAACCAAATGGCAGTTAACTTTACCATTAAAGAAGTTGAAAAAAGGATACGCAAAGTTAACATGAAGTTGCTGATCACATATCGCAACAAATCATTAAATTTTCCCACGCAACGGAAACAGGATGCGAAAGCAGCTTGAGTTAATTCTAAGGATTTGCCAATTGACGTGGAAATAGTTTCGGCTAATAACAAAGCCGAAAAAGATGCCAGGAAACTGTTAATATCACTTGGATGTATCGATGACGATACTGATTTTACAGATAGCATACATGGTAAGCAAAAAAACACTAAGATAACCAGATAACACCCGACGGTACGTGCTTAAATCACAAAAGAAATAATTCAAATAAACGTCTATAGTAGTATTATTTTCCACTTTTCAAATTAAATAACCTAGATCTACCATTACGTCCCCAGTTTACAGCTATGCTTACCGAAGCAGAATCGGAGTCGATGACGGTCGAGAATGTGGAAGACATATTTAGCCAAGCAGAAGCCGTTGAGCTTATACGTCACCATGTTTCTGATGATACGGCCCACACATTCCGCATTGTAGTAAATGAATGTATAATAAATATTAAAAAATCTTACGTCTTCGGGTCGTCTAAAACGGTCCAGTGACAGGCTACAGCGCTTCCGGCAACTGCAGCAGCACGAACAATCACGGCACAAAATGTTCCATTGCATCATGTTTCTACAGGTGATTGGGTGCTCCTTAGCGAGAAAATTCTGTGTCATGTCACTAGCTTTAAGTATAAAACAGATAAATTTAACTAATGTTGTTTTTAATTATTTTTCTTATTAGATTGATACTTTTGCAAGAAAAACTCGCAGTTGTTCGATGACCAGCGTTCCTTTGATCTGTCCGGATGGTGTGCAGAAAAGAGGCATATGCCTTTTGGGCTATCTTACGCATGTCATGGCTCCAACCAGTGACGGAATGATGTCGAATGCAACGATGATTTTGTTAAATACGTTCTGATTCGCCAAAAATATATATTTTCGATCTCAATCGGCAAGAAATCGCCGTCACCTTGAAATTTCTCTTCAACTTCCAATAGCGCTCTTTTTACGAAAATCACAACACTGTTTAATTCTTCGAAGTAAAACCAATCGTAATAGTATTGATTTGCAGGTGACCATGGAGGAGGAAGATATAAAGCCATAATCCGGCTCCGAACTGCCTTTCCGTCGAATGGGATGTTGTGGTTTCTCGACACTTTTCGGCAACGACAAAAACTTCGACAACGATTTTTCAGTAGAGCCTAACTGACAAACATAAACAATGGCTTCTTCCGTAAATTTCTCGTGGCACAAAGGTTACCCATGTAAGCATCCAATTCTATCGGATAGGTGAACTCTTCTTCTTCGAAATGACCGTGGTGGATTAATTCGGCGAGTTTTCAATGACGAGAAGTTCGCGGAAAAAGCAACTGTTTACGTTTTTCAGTTGGGCCATAATAAAATTCTTTGTCGTCTTGAAGCTCGCACTGATGGATTGAAGTAGAAACTTAATTTTCAGCTGATTAGCGTTGTGGTTGCCAGCAAGTAGAGATTTTTTTTTATTGAAGTGTTGACATATATGTTCAGACCAGGGCCCAGACGCAGAAACACCTTTCAACACCCAAAAACACACAAGAAACACAATCAACACAAACACAACGTGGCAGAGTGACTTGCCCCCTGGTTCTTTCCGACTACTTTTTTTTCTGGGTCCACCTCCCATATCATTCTGAATTTCTCAGAAAATTGATTATGACGTGAGGCGACTTCCCAAACGTCTAGCAATTTCGCGAATACCGACATTACATTCGCGAAATGCCAAAATTTTACCTCTTTCTTCTTCCGTCAAATACGTTCCACGCGGCATTATTCCGGAGCATTCACAAACACGTCACAACACGATAAAATATGGAAAAAAAAACTGAAGCGCAATTCATGCAGATAGTTTTGTATCTTGGTGAATGAAAACCGGAATATAGCAGTCGCGCCAATCGATTTTATTCCCGTTCTATGTATTCAAACAGTGGCGCATCTAGTGCTGCTGTATAGCGCATCAGATGCGCCGTACAGCGCACTAGATGCGCCATTGTTTAAACCTATGGAACGGGAGTAAAATCGATTGGCGTGACTGCTATATTCCGGTTTTCAACTCACCAGGAATATGTATTGGTTCTATAGTAATGAAACAGCAAAAATGAGTGATTTAAATTTTTTATCCACTCACACAGTATATCAATAGATTCAGAAGTGTTGTGGGGTGACTCAACTTCCTCACACAGTTTCTGCATGTGGATACATGAAACAGTAGAATTCAGCATCTCAAACTGATAATATTGGTATTTTCAAAGCCTAGCCATAAGCACAGCACAGAAAGGTTTCCTTGCTCACAGCTCAATCGCCGCACTTTGTAATGGATTTGGCTTCATTGTGACAATAAGCGTGAACGAATTCAGATGAATCTTTTGCTTTTGTTTGTAATGAAACAAGGCAAAATACGCCATAGGTGTGTGCATTTTAGCATCTGTCAAATCCGAACTATACACTGAGAGAGAAAAACACGTACATATTCAATCAGAAATTTATTCCGATCTTTTGCACTGAAATTTGAATTGCGTGCTTTTAGTATCAGTAGTTGAAGCAAAGGCTTAACATCTTGAGGTGAGTTCTATCAGGGACCGTGAGATTGATGTTGGACCGCGTTGGTGTATGTTATTATAATGTATGATGTACACTGACAAAAAAAATGAATTTTAACAGGCACGTACAAGTTCTCCCTCGCTTAATTCCAAGCTAAAGGAGGCGTGAAAAACGAAATTGTTTGCAATCTTTTATGCGCCATACGACAATGTTTGAAAGCTTTTATACAACAGACTAAATCCAGGCGTTATCTGGCTTAAACTTACATGAAACATTATTTTATTTCATTATTATTTTTTGCCAAATCTAGCATTTCCTTTCTGTGCATAAGATAACGCAGAAAATTCAATGTTTCTTTTTATCTGTGTATAGTAAGGGTGGTATCAGTCGAAATCGCCGTGTACACTCATTTCGAGATGTTCGTTAATAAGGTCTCAAGTGCGGTAAGGTAGTCATCTTCGCCTTTTTAAGGGCCTATAAACTGCCCATTATTGAGGGTGTCTTGTGACTCCATCTGAGTAATTAGACGTTGGTTTACCAATGATCTTTTCTCAATGATCTTTTAAATGGAGCTAAGCAAATTTATAGACCGGTAGATATCCACACATTTCCTGTACTATCCGAGATTGCGAATAAGAACTAACAAAACTTCTTTCCAATCGCTGCCCGAATAGAAATGGTGATGTAAAAAATATTAGCAGACATCTTCCAAACATTAAATTTGAATGTGGGTTGTCGTATTCTAAATGTATTCAGAGTTCAAAGTAACGCCCTAGTACATATAAATACAACATATTTAAACTTCACATTAAAAACAAACGTATTGATGATGTTAAATTTAACATCAGAACACGTCTCATAAAACTAGAATCTAAAATTACATGACAATAAAACGTTATGTATGTGTGAAACGTTGTGTACCTAAGACATCTAAACACATCTGATGACATTATAATTGGCCGTTACCTTAGAAATAAACTTCATTCTATTGTAAAAGACTGCAGGTCTACAGCATTAGAAAACTTTTTACAACATAAGAATGAAACGTTACAATAGAATCAAAGGTCTTTGTGAAGTAAAATGTTGTATTCATAATAAGCCAGAATACATCTTGTGTCATAAACAATCACACGTTGCGTTGAAATCCATGTTCTTATAGATGTAAAATTTTGTACTCATAAAATATCGGTAAATATCCGATGCGATTAGAATTAAGTGTGAATCGTATATGTTTTGGCGATATTGGTGCATATTTACTTTATGTACTTTACTCAACACCCGAATAAAAATTTACCTTAGCCTAACATGTGATGTTGATGCTTTCAGATTATTTGGTTTTAATGTTATTATCTACAACTGAAAACATCCGGAAACGATACACCGTCACGTTCTTCTACATCTGAATGCATCATACATCATCTCTTTTATTGGATAAAATCGACACTTGAAAACATATGTAAGATGTTTATTCATAACCTTTAATACATCTGAAAACATCAAAAATCCTTTGACTGTGCTGTTTTATTCAAATACATTTGAAAACATCAATATGCTTTGATATCTTAAAACATCAGAAAAACATTTTATTTGAATGTCAAAATCATGACGTTAAAGGGACAT
This sequence comes from Aedes japonicus, assembly GCA_034211315.2. NCBI lineage: Eukaryota > Metazoa > Arthropoda > Insecta > Diptera > Culicidae > Aedes > Aedes japonicus. The sequence goes on from JASCZW010003765.1 coordinate 158,432, forward strand.
TGGATTAGAAAAAAATTGTTTGAAAATGTCTGATGTTAACATCATGTTACCTTGCCTAAATACAGCGAAAACGATCTGATCTCTAATGTTCAACGTAAGATGTACATTTGAATTTCATGTTGATGTAGACATTGAAATCAGACATCAGCCTGATGTAAATTTTTATTCGGGTGGGAATAGATCTTTGATCCCAAATATTATTGTACAAAAAGCAGGCAGTTTTATTAATTAGGGGAAGATTTTTGTATAGTGCAGTGGTCACGCTTGACGTGAGAGTAACTGCACAATCGGTACCAAGAGGTCTTTGAGGTTTCTTGGGGTCATGATCGACAATAAGCGATAATGATCGACAATAAGCGTCCTTTATCATGTAGAAGGAGATGTTCGCTCATCACCATGAGGCACCAAGAGTGAACAACAATGTTTTTGGCTAGAATGAAAGATATGAAGAGAAATTTTTGATAGTTCCGCTAGTGTGCGGCAGGATTGGAAATATAGCAGATGTTTTAGGAAAATTGAGCGAAAAGGGCATGTGTACAATGGTACTCGAACCAACGCCATTTTTGCCTAACATCCCACTGCGGGGTAGGTTGAAGCACGGACTAAGTCCGCCACTTCAACAGGCTCCAACAACTCCAGGCCACTGTCACCCTGTCCATTCTTAGTTACGGCGAAAAACTTGGAACAGGAGGTATTCGAAAGACCACTAGAACCGCATCTATGGTTAAGCGGCAAAGGAAATGGAACAACTCCACTAAAGGTCGATGGACCCACCGACTAATCCCGGAATTATCCGAGTGGGTTGGTAGGTGACAGAGTGAAATGAACCTCCACATAACGCAGAATATGGGCATGTACAGTCCTCCACATCCACCGAGTGCGCGGGAGTTGAGGAAACCGCGGATCATGTGTTCTTCGCATGTCCTCGTTTCGACGGCGCGAGATCCGGCATGATAGCCGTAAGCGGTCACGACACGACTCCGGATAACCTGGTCCAGAGGATGTGTCAAGACCGGGACATCTGGGACGCGGTATGCAAGGCAGCTTCCCAGATTGTCCTTGATCTCCAACAAACGATATGGTGAAACGACCAACGGCAGATTGCAGGGACCCTACTGACCCTTACTACTGAAGCCCTAAGTAGTTAGACATAGTGGGTGCTTAACAAGCACAATAACTCCCTCCCCAAAGTAATACCGAAAGCTGGTTCCGGCGAGGATCCATGACTTAAGGCACGGGAGGGTTTTTAGTGGGTCGAGGAGTTGGCACCCTCATACCCAAAGGTATTGCGTGAGGCTCCAACTTTTTGATCTGGCACCGCGGTATTGAAAACGTAGACATAGTCTTACGTCAAAAATAAGGATAGGCCCCCGTTATGCATATAGCTTAAGCTTTTCAAATGAAATGAAAAAAAAACGTTTTAAAACACAAACTAAAAGAAAAGATCGCTATTATTCATTCTCATTTTCTCATTAAATTTACTAAAAATTTAAATCAGTTTATAGTACTAAATTAAAATGCAGGTAAAAATGGAAATAAAATTAAAATTCCATAAAATTAAATCCTTTAATTTTATATAAAAAAATGGATTCACGAATTTAATCGTTGCAATGAAACTGATTAATATTATTCATTAAGCTACTTCAGTATTTCATGCCACACGCGCAACTGTCAAAATACAAAGCTTTTTGTTTACACAGAAAGAACTCTCTATACACAGTACGAAAATATTACAAGCAGCTACAAGCAGCTTACACATAAAAAAAGCATTGCTCTGGATGCTTGACAGATCTACTTTTTTAAAAAAAAGCAACCATGAGTAGCTGCCCGTCAATTTTTTTTAATTTTTTCTGACATGGATTTTGAAAGCTGGTTGATCTCTACTAGGCTATGGGGACTCGGGAGGGAGGGGGCGACACCGGCGTAGTGGTTAACATCCTTACCTCTCACGCCAAAGTCACGAGTTCGAATCTCACCTCCGGACAAGTTACGAAAATACCCAAAAAAGAGGTATTTGAGTGACTACGACGGAAGATGAATAATCGATAATAAATGAAAAAAATGGTGGCTCGTGAGCAGTTATTCGATTAACCAACCTTCGTGAACACTTTTGTTTTATTTGTTTCTGGATATGATTCCCGCCCATCCTAGCAGCACCGCGAAATTCATTTCGTGCATTGTACAAAGAGTGTGATGATAACATTCCACCAAACGACAAGCAATATGAATATTTTATACAATTGACGAGAAATTTGTTCTCATACCTTTCACGCCAAAGTAACGAGTTCGAATCTCACCCTGGACAAATAACGAGAATATTCAAAAAAGGTATTTCAGGGACTACGACGAGAGATGAACCAACCCAGGGAAGAAAATCTCGATAATCAAGGAACAAAAAAAACAAACAAAAAAGATATTTGTTCTATGTACAGGGTGCGGCAGAAAATAATGCGAAAATGTTAAAACTTGAGTATTGGGTTAATTCGTGTAGCTAGTGACTAATATCTGTCGAAAGTGTATTTGTTTATGTTTACTTTCAAGTGATGCATCCAAACATTCTATTTGATTTATTTCAAATTCATCAAAATGTTCACGAAACAAGTAATCACCAGTTTATTGCTCGCCCAGAAGAAGCCGAAAAAGAGATTGCCAAGTTGGTAGGGTGCCATTTGGCAACAGTTTACCGCATAAAAAAGTCCCTGCAAAACGTTGTCAAATTGGTCCGTGCAAAAATTGCTCGCAACGCAGTGCGTTTCATAAGAAAACTTGCAAAGGAAACCAATATTTCGGAGAAATCCATGCAGAGAATCATCAAAGAAGTTCTGCATGCATCTTCCAAAGCCAGAGTGACTTGATTACGGACCGGGTCAAGGAACTACGATTGACTCGTTCCAAGAGGTTGCTTTCCTTGTTGAGAAGGAAAAAATGATAATCCTGTTCCCCGACGAAAAGCTTTTCAGCATCGATGCTGTGGCCAACAATCGCACGGACCGGTTCATTTCACCGCAGAAAATGGAGAACGTTCGGAAAACGTGAAATTCAAATTTCAAACCAAACATCCGACTGGTGTCATGATGTTTGGCTTGGTGGCGTTCCACGGTTTGAAAATGCCACCTGTTTTCATTGATGTTGGAGTCAAAATCAATACCAGAAGTGTATATCAGGTATTTTAAAGGATCAAGTGCATTCCCTGGGTGAAGGCCAGCTTCTCAGAGGACCGAAAGGTTGTCCTACAGCGGGATGGAGCGCCGTGTCACACGTCCAATCCAACCCAACAATGAGTTGAACGATAACATGAAGTTTTGGCAGAAGAATTTGTGGCCCCCTAAGCAGTCCAGATCTTAATCCGTTGGATTATTCGATTTGGGCATATGTTGACGCACGAGCCTGCAAAACATCACACCCTAGTGTGAAAACCCTGAAGTCAACCATAACACGCATATGGCAGTCAATGTCGGAGGACTACATCCGCAACGAATGCTCTGGCTTCCGGCGTCGGCTCGAGGATGTTATTAATAAAAATGGAGGACACATTGAATAAATTTGTTTCAAAGACTTAATATAGATAACTGCATTCGAAAATGTTGATATTATTGCTTGAATTAGTAGAAAATGGATTTGAAGAAATAGAACACATTTTCGCATTATTTTCTGCCGCATCCTGTGCGCAATAGCCATGTTCACGGAAATCTGGTAGAAAGTACCGAAAAATTCTGGGATTTTTTCAAAGGGCGAGTATAACAATGAGAGATTCTCTCCGCTCTCGCTCTCTTTCCTTCATTACAGTGCCGGTATAAATCTTTTGAGAGATTATTTGGTACGAAGATAAAACACAGCAGTGCTGGCTTGCTGGCATGCTGCTACAAATAGTGAGAATGAAAAACGGCAGAAGCTGAATGGAGTATATGAATGAAAGAGAAGTGATTGAAGGAAGTCTCTCAATTTCGAGATTCGCCCCAATGAAAAAAACCTAAATTAGTATTTCATTTCATTCCAACTGCCTTTCCTTATCATGAGCCAGATACGCGTATTTCGAAATCTACTGATGTGCGGACTTCTTCTGTGTGGTGCTTCTAATAACTGTTTTTCTTCTCATTTCTGAGTTGCAGGATATTCCACTAAACAGCTCAAAACTCTCTAGTAGTTGACGAGTTAATTAACGAAACATAATTTTCAGTGTAACGATGCAAACGAATTGAAATTGAAGAAATTGAGCCACCCTATGAACATGATTGATTTTGTTTTGCTTCCACACATATGAATCATACCCCAAAACGAAAGAAAACAAAGATGTGCAATGTGCGACACACCTGCTCGTGAATGTTTTTTTATTTTATCTTCTTTTTTGCCGAGGAATTACACATATGAGCAATGAGCAGTCACCTATTGGGGATGCGTTTGCTCATCGATTCGGTGGGGCGCTCGTCTGGCCTACTGCTGAATGCTTTATGATGCAAAGTGCAAGAAAATGATTGAAACGGCCTAAATGTGCTATGAAACGTTAGCAAACAAGATTGATCATTAGGACAATATTATACCAACCTGTTGAAAACTTTTGAATTACATTCCTTTGCTATTAGAAACTTGGGTGGTCCACAATCCTGGGTCTAATGAACTGATATTGTCAGTAAAAATTCAAGGTCATCAAGAGAAGCAGGTTAGCCCTAAGTACTATATTTGAAGTTATATAATTGTCATGAAGAAGAATTAACAAAATTTTAGTTTGATGGGACCAAGTGTCATGAGCTCTTTACACTTCTGTAAAACGAAGTAATAAGAATCCTCTTCAACCTCATAAAAATTCTAAGAATCTAGAAGACATTTAAAAATAGAAACTAGATTCTTTTTTGAAAATTGGAAATATTCTTATTTCCATTTCCAATTGAGCGTATGGCATGTTTTAATGGCGGCATCCACGTCATACGGTCAATGTCAACTACTTCTATTCAATTTCACAACCTGCCGTGCTCTTAGGGTCCTATCAATACTTTCTCTTCACATCCTCGGTTCTAGCAAAAATTGCTGTTCACTCCTAGGATTGCATGATGATATAACCAATTTCAATCCTTCTAATTGATTACGTGCTTCATGCAACAATAAAATACATGATTAGTTGAATGAACTAGATTTCTGCAAAAAAAAACTATGTTGTCCTTTTTCATCGTACTTAAAGAACATGCTAGAACAGAACAAAAACTTTAGGATGCTCTGACTAGCAGATGAATTGGCCTGATTCATCAAAACTGTTACAAAAAACTGTTATTCAAGCAATTGATCTGAAATAGCCTGTTTAACCATCAATTAATGAGCAAGCTTACAGCACTAAACACCCGAATTTATTTCGGCACACTTTTTTGTTACTTGCAGCAAACACAAAGTAAGACGACAAAAAAACATAAATTGCAATTGCCGTTTAAAAATCGTACCACGTACCACAGCGAAATAATACCCCGGTAAATCCCACTACGTTCCGCATTAACAGCCTTTTTGCGATGTACTAGTCATTAAATTTAAATACAGGATGATAAGCGTTATATACAAATGCATCACAATTTTCAATTTCCTTCGAAGCTTCATTCACATCGAACGAGAGAAATAAAGATATTTCAGTATTTCAGAAGCAGGACAAATTTGCGCCAAAATAGTATATGACAAAACTTTAGTAAGGCTTGTTCGCGACAAAATCTGGACATCCCTAAATACGTATATCTCTGGAAATACTTCACCAACGCGTGAAATATTTCGCAGACTGATGAATGTATGTCTGTTCATTGTGTAAAATCAATTTTTGACTATACTACAAGCTTTTAGATCGAAGATGGCGTCGAAAGAAGAGCAAGTACGAATAATTAGTGCGGTCGCAATGAAAATCCGGATGTGTCACTAAGAAAACATGCAAAATAAGCTAGGTTTTCCTGCAAGCACTGTCCATAACGTTCTTAAACCTTTCGATACACGTTTGACAACAGCCATAAAGGCTGGGAGAAGAACAAACGTACAGCAAAATATTTGGTTTAGCACGCAATATTCAGCTGTGGTCGAGCAAACCAATGTTTCATCACTATCGGAACGGTAAACAAGGAAATATACCGTGAAGAATGGCTAAAGAAGCGATTTTTACCTTTCCTATGCAGCCATGACGCTCCTTCGCTATTTTGGACTGATTTGACATCTTGTCACGACGCCAAAGATACCACTGCACAACTTCATGCACACATTTTATTTTTCTAGGCAAATTGCTGTTTTGAATGTTTGGCCACAACTGATGTTGCATTGTCGGCCACAACAATGGCATTGTTCTTGCAAGTTACGATCCACCGCGAGAGTGCGCGAAAACCAAATCGTGTACCGGTGCTTACAATTGATTTTTTTTGGATGCCGCACCTACACAGATAAAAGAAAAGCGATGATTTTTTTGCGATATATCTGACGCACGCAAAGGGAATGCTGGATTGGGAGAAAATAATGTATTGCGCACAATCACAAACTACATTCCTTAGACCATTTTCCTTATTATTGCGATGACTGTCCGTTAAACCTGTTACGACATTTACTCTTATAATTGAGCAACTATAAACTAACGATCTCCTGTGTTTGAACAATATGGGGAACATCCATTAATTATGCTCACGCAAAAGTGATTTTTACTTATAACCTCCAACCCCTTGTCACGTGTTTTGTGGACCTTAAATTTTTTGTGCATGGATTGTCACGTTTTCCAAACCCCTCATCCCCCCTTACTGCGTGATATAATTAATGGGCCTTCCCTATGTCAGATGGTAAAAGGCCAAACAATATGCTGAAAAGGCGGTTAAGTTAGGTTACCATAAAAAAGTGGCAACTTTCACGAACAAAATTTTTCCAAAAAGTTGGCATATAATCCAGACCAAGGGCAGACAATAGAAATCTTTCAATGACTATAAGGCAAAGATTAACAATAAAGGTTGTACGGAATCAAATTGCACCATTTTTAACTGTCTGTAACTTTCTACCCGTTGGGTATTTTCTATTGAAATTTTGGGTGCAATTAGTTCAATGTGTATTTGTTTACGCTGTGTTAGTTTCACTAGCAGATGTGCAATCTTTGCGAAGATCGAGTCGGAAGACAAAGCGCAGTGGCGCAAAGAAATGTTGCGCACGTACCTCGAAAATACGGATCTTTCTCATCGTGCTATCAGAAGGAAGCTGGGAATGGTACGTTCTACAGTGTCTCGTGTTTTAAATCACGTACCATGGACGTTTGACCATCGATCGGAATGAAAAAAAGTGGTAAAAATGGATCTCTGTTTAGTGTCAAGGATCACAAGCGGGTAGTTGAAGCTGTCAATAGAAATCCCAACAGTTCAGTTCGAGATGTGGTGAAGAAACTGAATCTAACCAAAACTTTAGGGCAAGATGCAGAAAAACGTGAAGGACTACACACGTGCAAAGTGCAAAAGGCGCCTAATCGCGATAAACGGCAGAATACGGTAGGTAAAACCTAGGACAGGACCTGCCAGCTCAAAGAGAGATGACCTCTTATAAGTTTATGATTGCTATGATACTGGGGTCGCTTCAATGTTGCCAGATATGTTTACACAGTAATCCCATTGAAAAAAAATGTAGTTAAAAATATAATCAAACTTTGTCGATATTCTTTTAATACTTGGTAATATTCAATAAAGTAAATGTTTAACAATTGTCAAAATTTTAAATGGAGAGGTTCCTGAATTTGAGGCTCTATCAATACAAAACTGCCTTACAGGGAAGAAAAGGATGATATTAAAAATTCAAATAAATAATACGCGTTACTTTTAAATCTTTTAATTTAAATTTTTTTATTTTTTTAAGTAAACCACTGCGAAAGTGAACTTTTATTTCCGCATTTGATCAGTTGTCACAGACGAAAAAGTGAAAAAATAGTGACTAGCAACACCGCCTAACCAACAACAAACCTGTCAACTGTAATGTAACTCAACGGAGGCGGAAGAGGCGGTTGTCAGCAGTGAAGGCCAATAAAAACGGTCTTTTTGACAGCTAAATGGTCTTGGTTTTTTGCACCAACAGCTGGCAGGTCCTGTCCTAGGGTAAAACACATGCACGGAGCTCTACACCAGATGTTGACGATACCACATTGCCTTCGTTATGGATGATGAGACGTATGTAAAAGCAGACTTCCGGCACCTTTCTGGACTCCAAGTTTTTCACTGCGGAAAGCGGAGCACCCCATTCGTGACAACTGCAACGGTCAATGGGCAGGTGTACCTAAAGGAATGCCTCCAAAAGCGTCTACTTCCTCTTCTGAGGTCACTTGATAATCCTACGACTTTCTGGCCGGATTTAGCCTCGTGCCATTACTCGAAAGAGGCTCCCCCTCCCCCAAACGTACCGGAACTGCGGTCAATTGAAAAGTACTGGGCCATGAAGAAGCATCCTAAGGAAGTCAAATCGGAGGATGATATGAAGAAAAAATGGATTGCAAAGCAAAAAAAAATTTTCCAAATGTTGCACAGAAGTTCTGTGACAGAACCTTATAAGTAGTGTAAAGAAGAAGGTTCTGCATTTGGATATGAGAATTGAAATTGAATAAGAACAAACATGAGAAAATATTCATAACATGTTTTATTGTACTCCCTGAAAGTTTGAAAATGATTGGTTGAACGGGCGAATTGTGCCGAATATATATGTGTCGCAATTTGATTCCGTACACCCTTAATGTTTTAATGTAGAGTTTGTATGGTGAAAATTAAATTAAACTATTCGATAACAATAACATAACATGTGATAATATATCTTACATTCGAAATATAGTTTTGAGTGATAGCTAATTGTTTGGCTGTCAGATTACGCCTGAATCTAGCCTCTTTTATAAAAGAATGCAAAAATTGTTGTATGACGCATGGAAGATTGCAAACAATTTCTTTGTTTACGCCTCCTTTAGCGGGGAATTAAACGAGGGGAAATTTCACGCGCCCCTTTTAAATTTACTAATTTTTTTCTGTTTAATTTTCGACCACGCAAACAAACTTGTGCTTCACTGTTCAATCTCGATACCTTGATCTGAATAATATGTGCGTCACTTTAATTGTTTTTTTTTTTTTGTTTCTGCTTCTCTTCTAAGGATCTGCTTGACTAGATCAAACTCTTTACACTTCTATTTCTAGCAAAATAAAGCACTCTAAACTATAGATGGCATTCCTCCTGAAGTTCCTCAAACTCTTACCCTCGATTCACTACTTAATACTATACTGTGCGTCTATTGTTTCCAATTTGTATTGTTTTACTCTTGGTTCGTGATTTTACTCTTGGTTCGAGATTTTACGGATTTTTTTCTTTCGTCTTCCCTCTCGCTCAACTGTCACCTTTCAATACACAACAACATTCCGCCCGCAACAGTAAGTAACGATGTGGCGGGGAGCTGACCAGTGCTGCCAGAACACACTCCTTACATATCAATGAGCCAGTAGTGAAGGACGTTTTAATGGAATCAACTTGGCTGAACATTACAGCATATGTTTCGAGTCTTTTTTGTATGTATGTATGGTAGCCACCATCCCCTCTAGCCCTTGGCTTGGATGCAGCTCCACTTAACAGCAAGATCAAATTAGGCCACCGATCTGAATTCGCACTATCGCTGTATGAAGGGCCAAAAACGGAGGGGTGGACCCGTAAGCAGAGACACTTACACGAAATCCACGGGAAATTAAGAATCTCCTTCCAACGATATGATCCAACAAATCGAATAACACAATTCGCAATACTCATTAAGCTTTCTACAGGATGGCTTGTTAAGAAGGGCGCGTCACTCTCCCTGAAACTGTTGGAGTAGAACTCCGCAGCACCACACTCGAATCGGTAGGATAAGAAATGATACTGTTTGTTCCTCCTAGACTCAGGCAGTCAATCAAACCATCGTCCAGTTTCAGCTTGAATGATACCTGGTGCTCCTCCCAACCCAGTATTTATTATATTTATATAAATATAGATGTAATGTAATAATAATATGTTATATATGATTATATAGTAGAGCAAAAATTATATAAGGATATTTAGTTAAATTATGTAATAGTTGGAGTTCACGAGCCTATGATAACCATGTTAAACTAAATTAATTAACCTGCTGAAATAATAATATTAAGGCAGTAATAATAATATGCAGCTTCGTACCACTTTGTATCACTGATGGGTGACTGTATCTCTGGAATGTGAAGGTCATCTTGTTATTCATTGAGGTATAAATATCAATAAAGCATTCAATTGTATATAAACCATAATATTATATTATTACGTATTTAATCATGACATATAGATATATAACCTTCTGAATGAAGAGCATTTATTAATTTTGATTATTATTTGATATAATGTAATAAAATAATTATACCGGCCGGATCACCAAACTGAAGCAATTAAAATTTTATTAATTATTTTATTACTTCTTCCATAATATTATATTTATGATATGCAATTAATAATGATGAACAGCTGTGTTCCTCTGAACCGCTCAAATAGTAGTTGATGATCGTGTACTGAAATGTTAAGGTCATATTACGCCATTTAATGGAAAATATAATGAAGGAATTAAAGTGTTGAGTGGTCGAGAGAGTCGTCAACATTTCTATTAATGCAAATATGCTAGAGCTTGTAAAAACATGCATCATATAATAACACATACTAGTATCTACACATCTATATATACATCCATTGCTACTTTCGAGAAGGCCACCCGACGGTGCTAGATACAGCTGAAAATTGATCCCCATTCTTACTGCTGCTTCTACCAGAAGATGATCATCCTATAACCGCAAGACCTCCTCTCCCAAACTGTATGGTACCTGAGAGAATTTACCTTTCTGGCGTAATACATGTAATGAAATATACAGAATTAGGCTGTGAATAAACAATGTCCTATAAGATAAAATATATAGTGAGGTATATTGTAATATGAATTGAAAATTACATGTGTACCGACTGCTGTTTTGTTGCAATTGTAGACAAACTTGCGCATCCATTATGAACCAGAAAATTTAGGCAATGTACGACCGCCATGAAAAAAAGAATTTTAAATTTTAAATTATTTTGTAATACCTGACGACCTGGAAGACCTGAAAGATATGAGAATGGAAAATTATGATATGATGTACCGGTCGCACCCCCTCACTTCGCTATTGTCGGATTGACAACATTGCCCAGGCTACGCCAACCAGCGTCTCCATGTTTCAGCTGGCAGTCTTTTGTGATCATATGACTCGTGGAGGCGTGAGGTAGGAACTTGTGAGGACCAGAGGTCGGTCGCACCCTCCTGCCAAGTTGTCAACTCACCATTTGAAGCCCCATATGTTTCGAGTCTTTTTTATACACAAAATCGACATGAATCATCTTAAAGCTTTCCTATCTGCATCAAGTGATATCGGCTCGGACAATGACCAGTTCTAAGGCGTATATATAAGGTTAAATCTTTTTTGGTGTGATCAAGTAATTTGCGAATCATTGATATGTTTAGGTTGGTGAACTGCTTTGATTGCCTAAGTTTTGTCTAGTTAGAATCCGGAATCACTTATTGTGAGAATTCTTTTACAGCGGTTTGTTAACCTAGGCGCCCACTTTCTGTGGCATAAATTTCAATGTGTTTCGTGCAGTGAGTCAAGTGTTATTCCAGATGGAAGCCGAGAGGAGAGAAAAAATTCTGCACACTTACGTTGATAACCCAACGTGGTCCGCAATAAAATCGCAAAATCAACCGTGTATGATGTGCTCAAACTGTTTCGGAGCAAAACAGCGTGGATCGAGGCCCAAGGTAGCGTCGTAGTGGGAACAAACGAAACTGAACCAGAAGGGGTTGAGAACCGTCAGTCAGTCAGATCAAACCCTGGACTATCAGATAATGAAATCGCACAAAAATACGCTGCTGCTGGCAGTACCGTTCCAAGAATTCGTTTGCGAGCAGAACATCGTTCTTATCGAGCCAGCAAGCAACCAAACAGAACGTTGAAGCAAAGCTTAGTCACCAAAACTCGAGCTCGGAAACTGTACCAGCTGGTTTTGACGAAGTACCATGATGTCTGCTCGTCGACGATGAAACCTACGTCAAAATGGATTTCAGACAGCTTCCAAGCTAAAAATTCTACATGGCGACGGCCGCACGAGGAGATGTTCCTGCGAAGTTTAAGTTTGCTTTTATGGACAAATTTGCCAAAAAAACTGAACTGATGATTTGGCACTGGATATGGAAGTTCAAAGTGTTCGTGACGAATAAGACGATGAACTAGCAGCTATACAAGGAAGAATGCCTCAAAAACCGCGTACTACCTTCATATACGTCGCCAGGCATAAAGGTCTTGTGAAGGCGAGCACATTGGCGATCACCACTACAGCCGGGAAGTAATCCAGTGGTACCGCGATAATAGCGTGATTTCATCGATAAAACAAAATTCACCCAACTGCCGCAGTTCCGGTCCATCGAGAGATTTTGGGCAGTAATGAAGCGAAAATTTAAGAAAACTGGAAAAACGGCTCGGAACACGACTCAGATGACCAAAATGTGGAACAAATGTGCCAAGGTAGATGACTCCGGAGGAGTGTAGCATTTGAGAGGAGAAATAAAGAAGAAAGTGCAAGTTTTCATTAGAAATGAAGTGAAATGATTTGTGTTGATATTTTTCCAAAATGTACGGTGAATTACCTTTGTTTTGATGTATTAAACCTATTTTACGTCAATTCGTTACCGAGATACAGATGATTTTATTATTCCGGATTCTGAATGGACATAGCTTTAGCGATGAAAGTGTTGTTCCAGTTTCCCAGCTTTCATTGGATTTTTCTTACATCACACAATAAATGAAGAATGCAATCGGCCCTAAAATTTACCTAGTCTTGGTGTATCAAGGAGGGCCTTAGTATTAATTCAGCAAAAATAGTAATTGTACCACACTAGAAAGAAGTTAGTCTAGAAGCGTTTCAGCTGAGAGGGATTAAAGATCCATCTTAGTGAACAGGTTAAATACCTATGAGTGATAATGGATGCCAAACTGAACTGGAATGCTCATCTTGAGTGTGTGGTTGGGAAGGTAACCAGTGCTTTCTAAATTTGCTCAAAAATAGTTGGCAGAAAATGGGGTCTAAGACCAAAAATGATAATGTGGATTTATACATCTATAATACGTCCAAAAGTGTCGTATGCTTCTCTTGTGTGGTAGCCAAAAACAAAAGAGGCTGCTGACAGAAAAAGCTACAAAACTTCAACTACATATCCATTTGCTACTAACGGAAGCGATGCGCTGCACTCCATCAAATACGTTGAATGCAATTCTGAATTTGCTGTCTTTGCACAGAATACGTGCAACCAAAAGCGAAAAGAGTATGCTTAGAGCTTAAACGGTTGAAAATTTTCATGTCTGGTGACTGTAGTCGGTCACCTGAGCATTTCACAAGCTTTTCAAAATGGGCAGTGATGCATATAGAATGGAGACTGGATGAAACCTGTGGAAAACCACTGACATTCCTTACAAGATATGTGAAACGTCACCTATAGATTAGGAAGTCGGAGGTCCCACTGTTCGTCATGGCTCCATAAAATTCTTCACAGATGGCTCAAAAATTGGATCAAATACGGGAGCAGGAATCTTCGGCCCCAGTAGAAATCTCAGTGGCGATGGGGAACACTATCAACGGTTTTCCAAGCGGGAGATCTTTGCTATAATACAAATGCTAACGTTTGTCTGAAGAGAAAATATAGATATGCAAATATTTGTATTTTTACAGACAGCCAAGCGGCACTCAAAGCGTTAAGTAATTATAAATGTACATCCAAACTTGTCTGGGAATGCATTCTTTCACTGCGAAAGGTGTGCCAAGAGAACTCGGTAAATTTATTCTGGATTCCGGGACACTGTGACATTGAAGGCAATAAAAGGGCAGACGAGCTTGCTAAACCAAGGTTCAAATGCACAGTTTATTAGACCAGAACCATTCTGCAGTATATCAAACAGTGCCATAAAAATGGAATTAAAATCTTGGGAGGAGCAAAGGGTGATGACCAATTGGTTGGTCACCACAAAGTGTTCTCAAGCGAAAAGGTTTATAATTCCAAATGTTACAATTAGTAAAAAGCTTCTGGAGCTCAATAAGAGAGTTCTTTGTACCTATACTAGCCTAGTAACCGGACATTGCCGAGTAGATATCATTTGAAAAACCAGGTTCAGAATGATATCTGTCGTTTCTGTATCATGGAACGTGAAACCTCGGAACATCTGCTTTGCAGTTGTGATGCTGTGTACAAGAGCAGACTTAAATTTCTGTACAGTGGCTATATGCAACCTAAAGAAATTTGGACTGCAAATCCTGGGAAGGTGGTGGGTCTTATAAACTCAATTTTGCCTGACTGGGAGACGCGTCTTGGGCTGGTCACTTGACAAATGGTGATCTAGCTTTTAGATGCGAATTAATATAGTAAACAGGGGTATACCACAAAAGTTCAACTCATTGGACGCTGTGGTTCTACGCCTCTTTAAAATGTTCGTCCTATACTTTAACATGGGAGCTGTCAGATTTATCACCACTCAGTGTCTTCTTCTTTTTTCAACCCGAACTCGTCAATAGTGAACATGAATGCACAGTGGCACTAGTACTATACATTGTACTGAGAATCGGTACTTCTCAAGCTCCTCCCCTATCTTTCTTTAAAAAACCTTCCCTTTCTAGCCTCGAGCAAACCAGGAGCATTTAATCGGTTGTCTCACTTATTATACTTCACTCAGCGAAATGAACTTTCAAAATTCATAAGATCGCATTATGATTATTTGCTGTAAGAAATCAGTATGCATTTCATAAATTTATCTTATGAAATACTTTGATGTTGAAAAAATAAAAATATGTAGCAACCTGGATTCGAACCTTGCACGTTGAGGTTATGTATACAGTGGCTTGCCCACATGTATATATCAACACAACGTCGTGTACAACAAAATCCATTCAAATGTCAGTCCTATTAAATTCCAAAGCATCGTTCAAAAGTCGAACCTTATGAAATTCTTTGGTTTATTTGCCTGAGTGTTGTTAAACTTAAACGATAGGGATATTCAAGGATAACGAACTAATTTTAATAAAACCAATAACTTCCATTTCCCTTTAATTGATTTTGGTACCCTTGTGAGAGCATAAATGATACCGATGCACTACATGAATCAATACCCATGTGTGGAAAATAACATTTTAAATAAATGAACTGAACAAAAGCGGGAACTCACGGGATAACAATTCTAAGAATTGCCATTCATTCTTATTCACCAAGATCAAGTATAATCATTGAATGGGCTGTCCAAACCAGCAACCTTTTAAGAATCAACCAATCAAAACATCATAATTAAAACAAAATTTGACTCAATCTCCAAAATTGATTTTCACCCCATTCGTTCTCCTCGTAGTCGTGCATTATCTCCACATGAGCACATGAAAAACCAATCAAAACAACTCTGCCTAAAAAACAACGCTTTCCATAATGTTGTTTCATCGATTAAATGAACACCCTTCACGCCAGCCGATTCGTTTATTCGCTGTTCGTCGATCAAGTAAAACAAATAAGCCTCGGATGAAAAATGAAAAAAAGAAAAAAAAAACCTCATCAGACACTTGCCGGTGCGTCCCACAAACTAGCCAGACTTGCAGAGTTGCAGACAGAGACAAAATCAAATCTCTAAACCTGATCTTAAGAAAAGCTTCAGCTCGGATTCGTTACATAAGACAAGGCAGAGTCATTTGCATCCTCTTGAACGAACTTTGAACATTGGCTGCAGACAGTAGGTTGGTAAATAAAATGGAAACCACTAAATGCCGCTGCCCTTGAGTATCACGTGTTCTGTCAGCATAACCTTGATGACTGACAGCTTCCGTGGCATGTTCTTCCTCCATGGCATGGCGCTGCGTTCGACTGCCGGTCGCCGATAAGAAAGGCAACACATTTTGAACCACTTTGATGCTAAAATGCCAACGGTTATGTCACAGACAACATTGCGAGTGGGCATTCAATCATCTCGCTAAAAAAGCGATGCAGTCATAAAATTAAACGCATAGTTCTGTTTGTCTATGACGGCTGCCTCACAGCTGGGCAACGACTTCGAACGATCCCCATGGTACCTATGTTGTTAAAAGAATTGTGTTTAATTTTCGCAAACGAGGAAACGTTGGACTGCTACGTTTGAGGCACAAACAACAAATATTTAACTTCCAAACTGAATTTTTAATTTGAAGATGAACTTCATTTGTTACTTCGTTCTCAAGGATTTGTTTTGGATGATGCTTGTTGTGTTTTGATCAATACACACATTATGTTGTGTGGTTTTCAAACCTCTTACGATTGATGGTGGTAGGAGGTAGTTTCCGATCACTAAATGATCGAGCAGCTTTGTTGCCATGACGAGTTACAGCATGCAAATTAGAGCTTAGAGCTTAGATGACCACACATTTTGTAGTTGCTACTCCGTGATTAGTACATATATCCAAACGAACCTGGAAATAGCACACTATACTATATGTGTATGTTCCGAAAGTTCATTGGTTCACATTCTTTGAAAAGATCTGTGTATAACTTCTATAGTGGATAATAAATAATTCATTTATTTATAAGGCCTCTACAAACGATATAAATTTTTTGAAACTCAATCGTGTTAGGAGCTTGGGTATGGGCTCATGATTTCCTGCTCAATAACCAAAAACGAACTTAGTTTTATGATAACAGATAAATGTATGAGTAAGAAGTCACCATCCTAGCGTCGGCTTTATCCTGCATACGGTTTTTTTTTAAAAGAAAGATCATGCTTTGTTACCGTTCTTAATTCAACATACTGCTGCATGAAGGGCCAAAAAGTCTCGGACAGGCCCGCAAGCTGAGATATTTACGCGAAACCTGTGAGAGAATCTCCCTCCAGCAATACGATCAATACAGGATGAGTGGAAATTCCTATCAGTGAAGTATATGGTCATAAAAATAAGTAGCTTGCATGATTTCTGTTTGGTATATATTTAACATTTGTCTTACTTTAGTTCCAATTCAAATCTTTCTTCCTTTGCCATAATGCCAGACTGGCATACCAGCTGCAGGCGTTGTAGGAAAGCGTCACAGCTGGCACGCACGGCGCTGACACGGACAATCTGCAACCCGACTCCTGCAGAACTCAGAGTGTGGGGATGAGAGTGCCAACTCCTCGACCCACTGAAAACACCCGTGCCTTGAGCCCTTGACCGTCCCCGGAGCAACCTTTCGGTATTACTTTGGAGAGGGGGCTATTGTGCTTATTAAGCACCCACTATGTCTAACTACTCAGGGTTTCAGTAGTTAGGTTGTTCCTGCAACTTCCCGTTGATCATTTAACCATTTTTGGAGATCGAGGACAATCTGAGAGGATGCCGACCTACCCGGATAGTTCTGGGATTAGTCGGGGGTCCACCGACTTTTGGTGGAGTTGTCCCATTCTCTTTGCCACTTAACCATAGATGCGGCTCTAGTGGTCTTTCGAATACCTCTTGTTCCATGTTGTTCGAAATACTCTACGACCTCTTTTATGACAATACCTATTGGCATCTTTCCCGTTAAAATATAGACCGCGTCATGTGATACTATTCGATATGCACTAACCACTCTTTGGCACTTACTCCCACTCTTTGCCTCTTACTCCCTTTCTTGCAGGTTTAATCAACGTGGCTGATAGAGGACAGCTGATCGTCGGTCCCCCCAACTACCTCAAAGATCTCTACGATTCAATTGTGCAATTACCTGCACTAATCGTCATATGTTGCTCCGATTTACGGTTTTTAACTACCGTGACCTCAGTCTTATGGTGAGCTAGTTCCAGTTTCTAGGAACTCATCCATCTCTCCACAATACCAATGGAGTGTGAGGCCGTTAGCTCCACGTCCTCGATGGATTCAGGATAGTTATAGGATGAAGTCGTCGGCAAACCCAACAATTTTCACCCCGTTCGGGAACTCAAGCCGTAGTACCTGCCATATCGAGTCGTTCACTGCAAGTTTCCCTCTCAAGGACATCTACGGGCGAATGGAGTGGATGCTCCTCCTTCCACACGCTGCCTTGTATTGTGGACGAGCCAATAACCAACCGCCAAGTGGTCACTATGGGTGTAGCCAGGACTGCTGAAAGTTATATCGATTATCGATTTCGCATAATTTCTATGGTAGGTACTCTTGGCCTCCAGAGGAATCTGGACTCTGAACTTGGTAAGGCGGCTCCACAACTCGAGCGCCCAAGCGTTGAAGTCACCCACTATTACCAACGGGTTAGGGCCAGTCAGTTGTCATCCGATCGAGGATATTGGAAAACTGTTCGATCGACCATTTTGGCGGTGCGTAGCTGCAGCTGCAGCTGCAGAAGAACACTCCATTCACTTTTACAAGCGCGAAGCCTTCGTTTGTGGTAGACACAACCTCCTGAACCGGGTACTTGCCCGTAGTCCAGATTTCCGCCATGTTGGACGTGCCCGTAACCCAATTTCCGTTGCAGGCTGGGATGCGGTATGAGTTGGAAATTATACCAATATGCGATGCTGACTCGCGAACTCTCTGACACAGTAGTTGCTGGGCGACCTAACAATGATTCAGGTTTAGTTGAGTTACCTGCATTACGATTGGTTCGTTGGAATACCCCCCCTCCCCCTCACCCCATGACGTGCTTATAGCCCGGTTTCCCGGCGCTCATCAAGCTTTTGGGAAGGGGGGGGGGATTGTCTTTGCAATCCCGCGCCTTGTGGCTTGCGCTGCCACACCTTCTGCACATGTTACTCCTATCTGGACCTTTGCACTCCCAGGACATGTGCCCGCTCTCTAGGCATCTGAAACATAACTTCGGGGCTGGTGTAGGCTAACTGGGCATATAAACCATCCCACCCTTAACCTTCTCCACTTTTAACGCCGCGTCCGCTACCCTCATGGTTGTCACCTGAGTCCCGAGTGGACCCTTCCACAGACGTATGTCTGCGGTGGCAACCTCGACCTTGCACTGTTCCTTAAATGCAGTGAAGATCTCGTCCACCTCGGTGATCTCATCCATGTTTTTGCACTGGATCATCACCTGTGAGACGAGGGCGCGTACCTCCACACCCTCACCTAAGGTCTGTCTTGCCAGATCTCTATACGCCGGGCCCTTTAGCGCTGTTGTCTTCCTCAGCTCCAGGAGCATCTCTGCGGTGCGGATACGGCGTATACTCCGCACATAGGTGCCTAGGCCTGCCAATTTTGCGTCCCCACGCATCGTTTTCAAGACCTCCGAGTATCTTTTTCTTTTTTCGTCCTATTTCCCTTTGTCTGGACCTTATTCCAATGGCTTTCCTTGCCATGCCTGGGGTCATCACTCGTCCCCCTCTTAGGACTAGCATCTGCTTCTGTGCTAACTATGGTCGTTGTCGTAGGGGCCCTGCCGCTCGGCCCCCTTCGGCGCTTGTGACAACTCGCGAGCTGGGTGTCGCGCCTTTAGCGCTGGGCTTAGCGCGGGGCCTCTCTCTTTGCGGCCAGCCAGAGTTGGTCACGAGGATGGACCCTCTGACCCCACCGCCACGTTCGCGTAGGTTCGCTTCCCTACTGGGGCTTCCGACACTATCCGCTTCTTAGAAGCGCCAGGTGCCTTTTGCCACTTGAAGGTCTCCGCCCCCCAATCTCCGACCGAGATGGATACATCCGTTTGGGTCTGCTGTGAGGCTATCTCCCTCGCCCTTTCGGTGGCTGCTAGCCGTGCCAACTCTTTGGCACTTTGCTTAGCTAGGAGTTTGGCCTCCAGCTCTTTCCTCTCCTTGCATGCAGCCTACACTGTCATGCTTAGTCTAAGGAGGCTCAGTTTGAGGTCCTTCGCAATGTTATTGCGCGATGACGTAAAGTCAATAATCGCGTCCAACAGCTCGGATACCTCCATCACTTTAGAAAGGGTTTTGCGCATCCTATCCATGGCTCGGATAAGTACTGGTCCATCCATGACCGCGCCTTGCTTGGTGACACCTACTTCCGATGCCGTAGCGCTTCCCCAAGAGTCGGACACGCCAGATCCCACTGTTTTATGCGGTGGGGACTTCACAAAGCCACCTTTAGCGAACGGATTCGCTTTCTCCTGGGGTTTCTTGGTTTTCTCCATTTTGTTGGGTCCCCCTCCAGCCACTATCCAAGCCCACGTGGAGTAGTCGCTATTGTGATCCCATGGTTATTTATGCAAGCTTGAAGGCGAACAGGGAGGTCATGCGAGGGTTGACACGGCCCTTCACGGGGAACCGTGTTCAGAGCCGGATCAGCGTAAGACAGGTAAAGGGTCATCTGAGCCTACACCCGCCCAACTGGCGAGGTCGGGTAGTGAAGAATGGAACGTACTGGATGCCTGCCATGATTTTAGTGGGACAGAGATTACCTGTGCCGTGGGAACCTCGCCATTTCCTGCTCGGAGTCACCCGGCAGTACTGAGGGAGACGACACAGGAGCCAGCCCGAATACAACGGTACCACTCATTATTCTTTTCGCAGCCAGTTGCCATGAATGGTGTTTTACTGGCATTCACCCCAATGCCGTAGTTCGTTTAGCCGTTAATGGCAGCTTAACGTTTCCAAGGTGCACCGCGGGGAGGCGAACTACATTCACACCTACTGAGTACCTTGCCAAGCCTGAAAGTATCCACAGGATAATTTGTCTATGAGTGATCAGCGCATACAGCACAGTGTCACGCGACGCGGTATGCATTTTGGCGGGGATGATGCCCATCGGCATCATAATAAAAGAGGGACGTAGAGTGCTTCGAGCTAAGGGGTACAAGATGTAAACTGCAGAACTTGTAATCTTCGTGTGCCCTCACTTCAACGATGCGAGGAATGGCATGATGGCCGTGAGCAGTCGGGACATGGTCCTGGATGATTTTGTCCAGCGAATGTGTCAAGAACAGGATACCAACATTCTTACGACATACCCAGTCCATCACAGTCAACCAATTTAGCGATGTGTACGATGGGAGGTTCTCCCAGCAACTGATGCAATTCATGGTTTATTCGCCTCCTCCATGATCCATCTTCCATCTGCGCTCTATCGTAGATCGTACGTAGCACCGCTCAAAGGCACCAAGGGTGCATAGGATCTCCACTAGCACAAACTAATGCCTTGTAGATGGTCAACTTTGTACTTCAGCGATCTTAACGTCCTTCGAAGCCCAAAATAGGCACCATTGCCAGCCATAATGCGCCTTTGTATTTTTCTGCTGGTGTCGTTATCGGCGGTCACCAATGAGCCCAGATACACGAATTCGTAGACTACCTCGATTTCATCACCATCGATCTAAACTCGTAGTAGGAGGCTAACATTATCTTCTCGGGAGCCTCTTCTCTTCATGTATTCTGTTATCAAGGTATTAATCACAATCCCAATCCTACCAGCCTTAGCCTTAAGTCTGATGTGCGTTTCCGTCATCGTCTCAAAGTTACGTGCTACGATATCAACGTCGTCGGCGAAGCCAAATCGTTGGACAGACTTCCAGAAGATTGTCCACTCGTGTCTATCCCAGCTCTTCGAATCACACCCTCCAATGCAATGTTAAACAACAAACCCGACAATCCATCACCTTGCCGTAACCCTCTCCGAGATTCGAAGGGACTCGAGAGTGTTCCTGATAAGCAAACGACACACATCACTCGATCCATCGTTGCTCTGACCAACCACGTCAGTTTTTCTGGAAATCCATATTCGTGCGTAATCTGCCATAGCTGGTCCCACGAATCCCACTAGGTATTGCCAGGAGAACTCCTTTGCAATTGGTAACCGGCGGTGGCATACAATTTGGGAGAGCAACTTGTGGCGCTCAGTGGCGTGATTGCACGATTATTGCAGCAATCCTGCTTGTCGCCTTTTTAATAGATGGGACACACTATTCCTTCCATCCAATCCTTCGGTAAACAATCCTCCTCCAAAACCCAGTGCTGCGCCATGATGGCCAATGCTTCACCACTGCTCGCTTGGCAGCTTTGCTGTTTTTCATCCGACCAATTTCCTCCTCAACTTCCTGAAGGGTTGAGGTTAGGATCGTGTCATCTTCTGTGCGTGTTCCTAGATGTATTACCGTGCCGCTTTTGTTCGCTGTAATATTTCCGTTCAGGTGCTCGTCGAAGTACTGCTTCCACATTTTCAATCACCTCACACTCTACTGTGAGAAGGTTACCTTCCAGGTCTCTGCACATAATGGCTTGTGGTACGTAGAATTTGCGTGAGCTGTTCAACTTCTAGTAGAATTTGCGTGTGTCGTTAGCACGTTACAGCGCTTCCATTGCTTCACGGTCTTGATTTTCCGTCTTGCGCTATTTCCTTCGAAGAATAGAGTATTGTCTGTTCCGTGTCTGTCTATGCAGTTCCACATTCGTTTTCGTAGGGTTAAGCAGCATTCTCGCCCGTGCTGCATTATTCTCCGCTACAAATTGCTTGCATGCGCCATCAAACTAGTCAGTTTTTGTGACTCGGTGCAGAAGTACCTAGTGTCACTATTGCAGTTCTACCAATAGCGGTTCGAATCAGGGGCCTGGCAACCCTATCCTATTTACTAGCGTTTGACAGTATGCAACATATCACGGGCCTTATTTGAATAAGGCCCGTCTCGACATTGTCTAATCACCGGGTAGGAACGCCAGCATTGTATACAAACAATGAATCTTTTAACGTTTGATTGTTAGAGGTGTCGACTACAGGAAAATCTCTGTCCGCCAGATCCCTGGTTCGAATATCTCTCCAGTCATCCTCAAGAGTAGCTGCGCCAAGCTGCTCTTCCGTTGGTAGGGCTGCTTCTAAGTCTAGCTATTGCGCGTATTGCTGGGCGACTCCGGTTTCTCATAGTAGCTTAATGTTAGGTCGTGGCGCCCGAATTCCACGCGTGTTGTGTACATGTGGATGTATACTTATGGATGATGATGGCCGACTTCGGAAAACTTAAAGGATCAAAATTTACAAGACGAAGGCTCGAGGAGATTCTCCTGACAGATTCAAATGTGTTTTTGCAGATAAATTCGCATGCAAACATATGATCTGGAAAGGAACTTTCTGCTGCGGCCAAAAGACAAAGGTTTACTAGAGAGACTTTCAGCCTGTGGCGAGTGAAAACCGTTTTTAAATCCGTTAATTTAAATCCGAAAATGTCCCAAATGATGTTGTTTCATTACTAACTGGGCCATGCTTTATTCAGTTGTAAGACAGATACATGACATAGTGGCATTCATAGGCGGACACTTAATGTAAAGATTTATGATTTTACAATCCCTATAACTATAGTTCCATATATGTTCTATAACTATGTTCTATAACTATAGTTCCATATATGTTCCATTAATAATTAAACATAATCTAATGCCTGTATTGATGTTGAAAACTGAATGATGGTCCTCTGTCAATACTACGAGGGATAAATGAAATCATTGCTTACTAAACGGAATAACCCAGCTGCGGTGAATACATATCGAATTTGTAAACACATAATGCAAATTAAAATAATGCCGGGGTATCAAACGAATGATTTACGCGTCAAATTTAACGGGCTATGTTGATTTATTTAAGTATTAGTGATATTACAAGACTTTACATACCTTCAAAAGATCATTTCTTCCATCTTTTTCAACTTGTTCAAATTGCTAACACGGTAACATGCAATTCGTCGCCACGTCTCAATAGTTATGGTGGAATTACTCGTGAACTAATAATTGATTACTTTCAAAAAGGGCTGACATCATAACGTTTCTGTGTAGATTGAAGAAGGAAAGATTCACGGCCGCACTAAAGATTAATTTGATTGTTATAAAAAAAAAGCATCAAGCCAGAGTATTATGCATAAAGCTATCGCATCATTTATGAAAACATTTGATTAATGACAGCTACCGAAATAAGGATGGTTTCGTTTCCTATCGCTTATTGTTTCATCGCCTTATGTAATGGGTGGTTTTTATCATGCCGTAGGTTGCAGCAAACCGGTTATTGGCTAATTGCTAACGTTGTAGCCTCACGTCAAATTTCAATTACATCAAGTGTTAATATAAATCAACCAAAAGTACCAAACTTAAACGTTGATTCGTTTAAGATCAGCTCTTCATTTGCATTCAATCCAAATGCTATTTAAATCATCCATCCAGCCTTCCAATCGAACGCCATGAGCTGGGATGGCCCATGAATCAGCATTCCAAAATTTCCATATCAATGCTGCTTGACCGTTTCAGCCCTAAAATCGAATATCGGAACAAAGAGATTAAAAACAAACAACATCGTATCAGATTCAAAAGCATAGACGGAAAGCATCGAACGAAGAGAAGGGACCCTTATTTTATTTCCGACGCTTACCCAAGCTAGATCTGAATTGTATACCTCTAACAAGATTAAATCATGGGAAAAAAGATTGAAATTGAGCCGTCGCGTGCGTTTAAACTTTTTTCAAATATGTGTTTGATCAATCTACAAGTTTCGGCAATTTAATTATTCGATTAACGCAAAACATCGACACCTGATAAAATACACGAACCGCTAAATGGCGAACAAGCACCGTCAATCAGGTTCCGACCATAACCTGTTATAATTTCTAATGGTACCCAAAAGTGAGTGACACAGGTGTTGAACATTGCAATTAGCGGTGGAAGATGCTGATACGCAGTGAGAGTGATATTCAACCGAATGAAATTGTGAGAACAAAAGTGAGTGAAGTGCACATGTTGTAGCCAAATGCCGATTACTGTTATGAATTGAAGATTGCGCTCAGTGGTAATATGATTGTATGCTCGATCTAATCTATGCTCAAATTCGAACGATTGAATGAACGACTAGTAACACGGAGGGTGTTGCTTTTTGTGTGAAACTAGTGACGAAGCAGGCTAGGGTAGCATAACATAGCATAGTAGAGTATTTTCCGAACCATACACAATCCTGAGTTGGCTGTTGTAGAGACGCTGGAAGCGCCAGAAGAGCTGCCTTGGGTATGACAGGTTCTTCATCCATCGATCTCCTTGCACAACACCTGGCCAGGTCCTTATGATCAGCAAGAGATGGGAAGGAAGTGTTGATTAGATGTCTACTTAAGAAGATGCTGAGAACCCATGCTTTTTTCATAGATATCTGGAGTTGGAAATTAGATGAGATTGTGTGGGAAGCCTTCCTTGGCGAGAAAGCATGTGTTTATTTGGTGTTTATTTGCTACGCTTGCAACTGAATGAATGAAAATTAAATAGAAGTTGAGCTTTTATGTCTTTTTAAAGACATAAGTTTTGTTAAATATTTTCGTTTGCTAATGTGTGTAATATCTGCAGAAAAAAACGTTGGGGTGTATGTGTGTGTGTGTTTTAAATTTAACTCTCGGATCGTTAGTTTCTATCATTCTTTTTATTTCTGTGTAAAAGCAGTTCATAGACAAAACATGTATATTCAAACTAAAGCCGTATCCCGTCAGTTTGAACTTAATTTTCTCTTTCTTAACCTAAGATTAACTTATTGTACATAATGTAGCACTGAGAGTAACTCAAGTATCCACCCGAGAAATACACATTTTGTGTTTTAGTGGCCTTGATAATTCTCATGTTTGGTTGATATTTCTGTTTAATGTGTATTATAGCCCCCCTCCGCCCTTTCCAGAGAGCGGAGGGGTGCCAAACCAAAAAATACTCCTGCCTCCAAACCCCCCACACCACCATGCCAAATTTAGTTCCATTTGCTTGATTAGTTCTCGAGATATGCAGAAATTTATGTTGTAATTTGTACATAGGTTTTCTGCTTTCGAAACGCCTCGTCGAAATTAATCAGGCTCAACTGAACACCTGACCAACTGTTCCTCCAACCACCTTCTACTTACCTCCGTTTACAGCAAATCAATCTTTCACGTTTTAACGGCGATTTCTCACGATAGTGGTCTTTTCGAGATGCTTTCTCAACCATGGTCCACGTGCCACGAACGACATCATTCACTCCCACACGATTCCACTCGATCCAGGGTCTCTTAGAGTTCTACCGCATCTTCATCTGCTCCTGTGCAACAATTATTTCCGACTACAAGTGTAGGATCTTCAAGTACGAGCTACGCTCCACCCAACGTCAGCATGGCAGTCCTGCATGCAGCGTCGTTTTCCTGGAAACAGTTGTTCTGGACGTCGTCGATGATCACAGCCGCAAGCATCAGGCAAGGGCCTTACTGGACTCGGCGTCAATGTCCAATTTCATTACAAAGCCGCTGACGAAGCAGTAATTCGGTCGAAGGTGGATATATCCATTGCAGGAATTGGCCTCTCCACGCAGAACGTTAAAAACGCTGCCACTGCAACAGTTCAATCGCAGACAGATGATGTTTCTACAAAACTTCAGTTCCTAGTCCTTAACCCATCGGCAGAGCTACCGACAATACCTATCGATATTTCGACTTGGAAATTCCCGAACGTCACGCTAGCAGATCCACGATTCCACGTTCCAGGAAAGATTGACCTTGTAATCGGAAGTGAAGCCTTTTGGGAACTACATACTGGTCGGAAAATTTCATTGGGTAATGATCTTCCATGGTAGACTAAAACACAATTCAATCAGTCAAAATGCATTCCTGGAAACTGCAATATGTCAACAAACGATGACCCTCTTGAAACCGCACTTTTCAAGATTTGTGAAATCTAAACCTGACGAAAAGGTCCACACTGTCAGTCGATGAAAATCGCTGTGAACAATATTATGTAGCAACTACCTTTCGTGACTCATTTGGGAGGTACACCGCGAGGCTGCCTCGAACCAACAACCCAGCAGTTGTCGTAGGTGGTTCCCGAAAAAATCGCAAATCGTCGTCTGCGAAGCATCGAGCGGCGACTCGAACGTGATCCTGCCACCAAGGATGCATGGAGCTACGGCACATGAAGAAGCTGGAAGAACCAATAGACGTTGATATTCCTCATTGCTACATCCCACATCACGCAGTCTTCAAGGAATCGAGCACGACGTCAAAGATTAGGGTCGTGTTCGACACATCGTGCAAGACATCATGGGGATATTCATTGAACGACACGCTTTTGGTTGGTCCAGTCGTTCAAGAAGATCTACAATCAAATGTGCAACGGTTTCGAATTCGTTTTGCCGCTATGGCCTCCGACGACGTAGCAAAAATGTATCGTCAAATACTTCATATCTCCAGTGATTGAAATTTCCTTCGCAGCCGCTTCAGGAAGGACCCCAGCGGTCAAATTTATAGCTACGAGCTGCAGACAGTACTGTGTCTGCCCCATTCTTGGCTACCAGAACTCTTCAGATCGTTTTTGATAATGAAGACAAACTACCAGCTGCTGTTCAAGCGATCATCACCGATTTCTGCGTCGTCGACGACTATTTCTCGGGTACCGACAGAGATGCCTGGTACAGCTGAACTCCCTATTAAAAAATTGGCATAAAACATTCCGCCAGTTCTGCAGGATGTCCCTCTAAAGATCTAGCCCTCGTACCCCTCGTTCAAGGTTCAGCTACCTGACAAACACAGATCTTCGACCCACTTGGTTTCGTGGGTCCTACAATCGTTGTAGCCAAGTTGTTCATGCAGCGGTTGTGGGCCCTGAAGCAGAATGGCGAAGCTTGCCAATGGGATACTGCTCTACCCCACAAACTTCAAGAAGAATGGAAGGCATTTCATTATACACTACAGCTATTAAGTGAAGTTCGGATGCCACGATTCGTGCCGCTGCCTGCTCCGTTAGCATTCAGCTTCATTTCTTCGCAGATGCTTCCAAGGGAGCATACGGAATCTGTTGTTACGTGCAAACCGAAGCTAATGACAGTGTATCGGTCCAGCTACTAACAGCAAAATCCAAAGTTGCACCACTGTCTTTGAGCTAGTGAATGACCTTAGGGAAGGTCCATTCATTATGTCACGAACTAAGGGAAGGAGGGGGGGAGGAAGGTTGTTAGAAAACGTGACAATCCATACATACAAATTTGAAGGTCCATACAAAAAACGTGACAGGCGTGGGGGGATATACAAAGTTAGTTTTTGCGTGACATAATTAATGGACGTTCCCTTACCGAAGCGAAATTTCTAGCAGCTCTTCGCCGTGTAGATCGCTGAACTCCCGTCCACTGAAGCCTTTGTTGTACGAACCCACGGATATGAAGGTTCTGACACCAGAACATTTTCTTGTCGTTTCCAATATGCAAGCTGTTGCGGAATCTGATTTTCATGAGATTCCTGATAACCGTCTACAGTCGTACGATCTGACCTAGAAGCACCTTCAAAATATCTGTATTTTATGAATATAGTAGTTGAAGTTTAGAAGTGCAAATTAAATTTAAAGTTAGGTTGAAACGCTGAAAAACAAATTGTGACTTTGCTGCACGTCATATTGCTCCAGGCTCTCAAATGATTTCAGAATGCAAAGACAATTATAAAACGTGCTGAAATAATACATTAAATGAGAATGGAAAATAATATGATAAAGGGTGTCCACGATGAAATTGCCACACTATGAAATTGCTCTAACTTTTTAACCGTTGGGTAGAATTTAATGATAATGAAAAATTTAATTAATGAATTTGGGTGGGTTTAGTTCATAGTGCATTATTTACATCCTGCAAGTTTTGTGTCAAGTCCTGTGATCAAAACTCGCGGAAATGGAGTCGAAAGAACAGCTCGTGCGTGATAAAATCTTGCGCATTCATCACGAGAACAAGGATCGTTCCATCGCTAAAACGTTGGGAATCACGAATTCCACGGTGTCGCGAGTGATTAAGCGGTTCGAGGAACGGTTGAACACCGATCGGAAGCCCAGAAGTGAAGGAAAAAGTATGCCGTACAACACCAAAAATCACAACCGCGTAGTTGGGGCCTTCAACCGAAATCCGAACGCCTCCGTTCGGGATATGGCTAAGATGCTGCACCTAAGCCGAAGTTGTGTCCAGAAGGCCAAAACTAAGG
The DNA here is from genome assembly GCA_034211315.2 of Aedes japonicus. NCBI lineage: Eukaryota > Metazoa > Arthropoda > Insecta > Diptera > Culicidae > Aedes > Aedes japonicus. The sequence goes on from JASCZW010003765.1 coordinate 187,323, forward strand.
CTGGGCTTCGAACGTTCAAGCTACAAAAGGCCCCTAATCGCGACGAGAAGCAGAACAAGTCCGCCAAAACCCGTGCCAGGAAGTTGTACCTCAACATGCTGACGAAAGTTGAATGCTGCATCATGGACGACGAAACATATGTGAAGTCCGACTTCAAACAGATCCCAGGCAACCTGTTTTTCACGGCCAAGGATAAGTTCTGTGTTCCGGAGCATGTCCGCACTCAGAAGATGTCCAAATTTGCGAAGAAATTCCTGGTTTGGCAAGCCATCTGCACATGCGGGAAGCGGAGTGCACCTTTCGTGACTCAGGACACGATGAACGGACAGGTGTACATAAAAGAGTGCTCCAGAAGCGGCTGCTTCCTCTCCTGAAGGCCCACAACGTCCCAACAATCTTCTGGCCGGATTTGGCCTCATGCCACTACTCCAAGGACGTGCTGAAGTGGTATGCGGACAATAAGGTCAATTTCGTGCCGAAAATGTTCAACCCTCCCAATACTCCGGAGCTCCGCCCCATCGAGAAGTACTGGGCGATTATGAAGCAGCACCTTCTTAAACGACCTAAGGTAGTGAAGACAGTCGAGGAACTGAAGAAAGTATGGGTTTACATGCAAAAAACGGTTGATTCACAGGTTGTGCAGAATCTTATGGCCGGGGTTAAGGCCAAGGTGCGGGCATTTGCGTATGGACTGTAAATAAAATACGAGAAAAATGGTAAAATGAAGTTCAATAGTTATTTCTCAATCCCTGAAAATTCGATGGCAATCGGATGAAAACTCGAATTTTGCGAATCAATTTTGTGTGTGGCAATTTCATCGTGGACACCCTTTAGGATTTAAAGGTATGGATACATAACTGAATTTATAGGTACGCAATCTTCAGTCACACCCCCTCACTTCGCCATTGTCAAAATGACCACATTGCTCAGGCTACGTCAACCAGCGTCACCATCCCAAGCAACACACATCCGTTAAAATAGGTTGCAACAACTTAAATGTGACACAAATCAGTTATGATGTTGTTTTGAGAAGGAAATAATTTCTCATCACCATGAGGCTCTAGGAGTAGACAGCAATTTTTGATAGAACAAAGTTGTTAAGAGAAAGTATTGATAGTTCCGTTAGCTCACGGCAGGCTGTGAAAATTGAATAGAAGTAGTTTGAAATTTAGCGGAGGGCATTGTGAGGTAGTATTTCGAAACAGGAACACAAACTTTTACCAAGCATCCCCATGCAGGGTAGGTCAAGGCATGATCGAATGCACCACCTTTACTGGTACAAATCAGTTGCAAAGTAGTTACTTACCCTGAATTGCAACAAGTGTGCTACTAGGGATGTTTCAGCTAGCAGTCTTTTGTGATCGACTGGTAGAGGCGGGAGGTAGGAACATGTGAGGACCAGAGCTAGGTTGCACCCTCCTTCGAAGTTGTTAACACACTCCATTTGGGAGTGACGAAGCTAAGAAGGTCAATGCACTCCTTTGTGCTTTGGTCCATAGGGCTAAAACACAAGCGTTTCCTACTTGTATTTAGGCTTTTCCTGCCTCAGAGTTTCTCTGTCGGTTGGGACATGAGGACTAACTCCTTTCCTATCCTTTTATTGCTTACGGTTATAGTGCCATTACATACTTTATGGAAAGAGAAGAAGGATGCATTGACTCAAAGTGTGCTGTTTATTCCTCACTAAAAACAATGCGCTAATTTCGGAAAGCGATCAAAAAGATGACTACAAGAGATAATGAAGTGGACCGAATTTTCCATTAGTCCTACGTCACAAAGCCTTCAACAAAAATGCTTTGACGGCCTAGGCGCGGCCTTACGGCCATGACCTATGAAAAGATGGGTATCGACACATTTTTCAGCTCTTTAGAGGCCTTGGCAAACAGTTTTGGCCACCAATTTATTGGAGTAGATCTTCCGTTTAAAGTTCCCCTTACGTTTTTCTATCTGTCGGAGTTAGGGAACATCTTGGAAAAAAGGCCAAAGCCAGGTCCGCCCAATATACCACATCCTTCTTTGCACGATACGTCTTGATGAAGGCGGCACATCCGGCAGGCATTTCGTACTGTATATCTCCTCGTTCACCACATTCCTCGAGGGACAGATCAGCGGCTTGGACACCCCTTTCTTGCTGACAGTCCCTGATCGTTAGCCACAGAAGGAACTTCTCCGGGAGCTTGGTGTGGGGGAGAAATTTGACACCAACGTTCACCTTCTTGGTGGGGGGCGTAAAGTACCGGGTCCCCTGTCAGTCGTTGCCATCCAGCGTCAAGTAGGTCACGTCATCCATCTGGACCGTTGCAACGTTGCGCTAATGAGTGGAGATAAGCGTTAGGTACAATATGGTTATGATATTGAAGATGAATGAAATAAATATGCCAAAAGATTACTTAGTTATATTTTATTGTCTGAAAGTTTGGAAAGGATCGGTTAGCTAGGTAATTTTCGACATTGTTTTTTTTTCGTGAGGCAATTTGATGAGGCACACCCTTTATATGAGATATCTGGTGAAGTATAAGAATGATTAAGTCTTTCCATCGGTGGATTAAATCTGGGTTTTTGTACATCTTATGATATTTCGTAGCCCAGTTTGACTTCTACGAACATTCTCAGCTCTAAACCATCAAACATTATCTAGAACTTGAAATGAGAAGAAAAATTAGTATTATCCATTTAATGTCAACTACCTTTGCTTATCTTGACAGATAAGCGTATTTTGTCTACAATGTGCAGACTTCTTTAGTGTCGTGTACTAATAGCATTTTAGCATTTTTCATCTCATTTCTAGTTACAGGTATTTCACTGAACAGCTCAAACTCTCTAGGATTCAACTAAAACTTGATATTTGTAGGCTTTGCATGGATCATCCCAGAGTCATCAAATGAAAAATTTGTTATTTTCAAGGTTACAAAACACTGAACGGTTCTTGTCAGGACAGCAACAGAGTTAAATTTGAGAAGTTAGTCATCTAAACGACCTCATTTAGACTCACACATTGAAATCAAAACATAACAATATCAATATATTAGAAATATAATCAAATGCGAAAGAATCGTAATCGTTGCGATTTTTTTGCGAAACGTTTAAAAGGATGACATATACTATAACTCTAGTTTCATGTTTAGTATTCAAGATGGCGACGAAAGAAAAACAACTGCACGAGCGAATTTCGTACGGGCTTACGGCAAATCCTGACTTGTCAATACGGAACCTTGCAAAAACATTGGATTTGCCTAAATCCACGGTGGAGAGGAAACCGAGAAGTGACAAAAACATTGGACGCGCTGATCTTGTCATGGACCGAAAGGTGCAAAGGATATTAACGAAAAACCCAAACTCTCCATTCAAACGGTGGCTCGTAAAATAAGGATGTCGCCAGGTTTTGTCCAAAACTCAAAACATCGTTTGGAACATAAGTCGTATAGAGTAAAAACAGTTCCAAATCGCAACGACAAACAGCACTTGGTAGCAAAATCACGAGCATGACGATTGTACTGCGAATATTTGACGAAGTTTTCATGCGTTGTTATGGACGATGACACTTATGTCCTGGACGATTTCAAGCTGCTTCCAGGGCTGGCTTTTTATTCTGCTATGGCCAGAAATGCTACAGCTGAGCGAAGAAGGCATCGAAATTTCCCAAAAAATACCTCGTGTGGCAAGCAATTTGCACGTGTGGCAAAAAGAGTAAATCTTTCGTCACTACAGGCACAATCAACAAGGAGATCTATCAGAAAGAGTGTCTGCAGAAGCGAATGCTACCCTTCATCAAAAGTCACAAAGAAAAATCTTTGTTCTGGCCCGAATTGGCATCATGCCACTATGCTTAAACTGTGATGGAGTGGTACCAAGCAAATCAAGTGAACATTGTACCAAAAACCTCAAACCCGCCAAATTGTCCAGAGCAACGACCAATCGAGAGATATTGGGCTCTGATGAAGCGGAGGCTTTCTAGAAAGAAGCAATGAATCAAAGACTTCCAGCAAATTTGAAAAAAGACGGCTTCTACGATTTCTGAAGAGTCTGTACAAACCCTAATGGACGGAGTTAAGCACAAAGTTCGAGCATTTTATGCAAATACCGAATAACTATGTTTTGTCTTAACGAATTGTTCAAACACATCGCATGAATCTTAAATAAACAACTACGACGGAAATATAATGCGAAATTTATGTTTTATTCATGTTTTGAGGTGTCCGAATTATTGCGGATACTGACTATATTCATACTTCTATTGAAAATTCCACTTTCAGTCAAAACAAGTTGTTGGAAAACAATTTATCCGTTTGATTATTGTTATTGCTTTGATTTTAAAAAAGCAGACTTTAATCTAATTAAAAACAAACTAAACTCGATTCGAAAACCATAATTTGCAATTTGCCAACAGAGCTGGCCGTATTTGTATTCTATCAAAACATCTACGTTCGGTATATTTAAGGTTGCAGTACCCAAAAGACATAGCAAAAGACGAAATGAGAATCCGATGTGGTATAATAAGAAAATTATAAATATCAAAAAAAGGAAGCAAAAAGCGCACAAAACATAGAAAAGAGATGTTTGCTCATATATATGAGGCATCAAGAGGCATCAAGAGTGGACAGTAATGTTTGCTAGAATGAAAGATATGAACCGAAAGTGCTGAAATTTCCGTTAGTGTACAGTAAGTTGAAAATAGAATAGAAGTATTAAAAATTGGGCGAAAGGGCATGGATAAAGTAGTACTCGAACTAAGGACGTTTCCTCTGTCTAACATCTCTGCGGGGTATGTCAAGGCACGGACGAATCACCTCAACGGGCAAAAGTAACGTGTTGGATCACGCTCATGTACCACTGATACTCTTTGTTTTGATGCGTACATGAGAGAGAAACCCTCTCCTTTTGGGTTTGTTTTTATTCACAACGTCTAATGATTATTTTACCTTCTACATCATAATCGGCCGCATTTGGAAATAAAGATCGCACATGAGAAGTATAATAGGACAACTGAAACTAATACCAACAATCAATATGCAACTAGCTATTTGAAATTGGTTCGCTGTTGTAGAACCCCTTGGTCCGAATTACACCTTGAAGCCAGCACCTTGTTATACATATTTGCGCCTTTGTTTTGATTTGCTGTGTTATATTGACAGAATATTTGAGAGTGTGTTCATGTGAGTTCATTATTGGGGGCGCATTATTGAGCTTGGGACCGAGCTTGGGACCGATGTGCTAGTACCAACAATCAATATGCAACTAGTGATTTGAAATTGGTTCACTGTTGTAGAACCCCTTGGTCCGAAATACACCTTGAAGTCAGCACGTTGCTGTAGATATTTGCGCCTTTGTTTTGATTTGCTGTGTTATTTTGACAGAATATTTGAGAGTGTGTTCATGTGAGTTCATTATTAGGGGCGCATGATTAAGCTTGGGACCGAGCTTGGGACCGATGTGCTAGTACTGACTGAGCCAAGAAAAAAATCGTATTTGTATGGGACCTACTGGTCTTAGAGTTAGTCTATGCTAATACTCAATCAGACCTGAAATCGTTCATCAACCTTGTAAAAGGATAAGAAGAAGTTAAGAGATTATCCAACAAAAATGCAATTCAACTACAAAGACGGTAAGTTTACACAACTCGTAACGACAAGGATCGAGATTATCAATATTTTTCATATCTTCCTGAACCTTCGTTAAATGTGAATGTTGATAATGTATCCCTCAATGAAATTTTGCTTTCGTTAATCGCATATCGTGGAATACAATACTATCTTGTATTCCCAAACTATTTGAGTCCATCATCAATCACGATCAATAGGTCCCGAACAAATACGATTTTTTTCTTGGCTCAGTCAGTACTAGCACATCGGTCCCAAGCTCGGTCCCAAGCTCAATAATACCAATGAGGTCAATACAGGTGGAGAAGAAGTGGTTAAGTTGTATTAGTGTAATGCAAAATACTGTCATTATGTTCGTGAGATGATGCACAGCCTGTTTTTTTGTAAACATACGTGACATAGATCTCCAAAAACAACAATTTACAACAGCAGCAAATTTCAAGGTGGAATGTTTATTTTCGGTAATTGGTATAGTTTTTAAGAGATTTTAGCTGAAAAATGCCTTTTTGTGCACTAAAGGGTGCGGACAAAAACTTAACTTGCTCTGTTATCATTCGCTTGTTTTGGAGTTTTACGTCACTACCCGAAATCATGGATTGTTTACACATTTTTCGTTACTAATACCGACAAATACATTGCTCTTCACCACCTGTATACACCTCATTGCAATAATACTCCCCTAATAATGAACTCACACGAACACACTCTCAAATATTCTGTCAAAATAACACAGCAAATCAAAACAAAGGCGCAAACATGTACAGCAAGGTGCTGGCATCAAGGTGTACTTCGGACCAAGGGGTTCTACAACAGTGAACCAATTTCAAATCGCTAGTTACATATTGATTGTTGCTACTACTACAAATTTACAAAATTTTGTAGATTTTTCAATTAATTTAATGGTTAAAGATAATTATGTTGAAACTTTTGACACTGACTTTTGCAAAGCATTTCTAGGGTTTTTTTTCATTAGGGCGAATCTGCAATTGAGAGACTCTCTTTGATTACTTTCTCGTTCATTCATATTCCATTCAGTGTTACGTTTTTCATTCAACTATTTGTAGAGTATGGTAGCCAGCACTGTTGTGTTTCGATCTGTACTAAAGAATCCATCAAAAGATTTATAATGGCACTGTAATAAATGAAAGAGAGCGAGAGAGGAGAGAGCCTCTCATTGTTAGATTCGCCCTTTTGAAAAAAAAAATTCTAGATTTGATCGAGTAGAAGTTCCTTTGTTGTTTTTTAAATTGTATAAGATTAGTTTCAATAACAATTTATGACAGAGGGTTCAGTCATATTTGCATGGAAAAACACAACGAGTAAGATTTGACGGAAATCTATCATAGGTTGTGAATGTTACATCGGGAGTACCACAGGGATACCTAACACATATTGTTGATGTTTAACATATTGTCATTGAATGGTTTTAAATTGTCTGCATTTGGACCAACAATTTGACATAGAATACAGAAAAAAAATTGTTCGTGAAAATTGCCATTTTTAATGGTAACCTAGCTTAACCATTAATAGGTGATTATTAGTTTATAGTTGTCAACTATAATTATTAGGCCCCTTTTTGAGTACTGCAGTGTGGTTTTGGCTCCTGTAGAGAAACAGTTTTTATTATATGCTCTGAGTAAGTTAGGCCGGAGCTCTTTTTGCTCTTCTTATGAATCTAGATGTTGAAACTGGGAACACTGTATGTGATGTTACAGTAGGAGATGACGCAAGTTGTCAACGAAACTGTCAACAAGACTGTCAAGGTGTTAGACACGAAGGAGCAGAAGGAAGATAGAGGAAAAAAGAAGAAAGGTCATTATACTGTGTAGAGTGAATTACGATTGAAAAAGCTAAAGTTATAAATCCAAGCGATTAATTAAGGTTAGTTTCTTACGCATAAATTTCGTGCATTCAAGTAATTGAAAGAACAAAGCCTATTATCTGGAAAGGAATTGTCCTTAAGTTATAGCCGCAAACTGATTTTTTCTAAAGTTTGTTGTCGGTAAAAGTGTCGATAGAACGATTTTTTGTGAAGTAATCTGACACTTATGAACTATACATAATAAATAAATAAATAAAAAATTAAATAAAAAAATACAACTAACACCTAAAGCTGCTCCACAACAAAACACAGCCGTTGTAAGATTGCTCGAAGAAAACCAATTCGTGGACACTTCTACCGACAACACTAGATACCAGTCAAGGTGGTGCATTCCATCATGCCTTGACCTACCCCGCATGGGGATGCTTGGTAAAAGTTTGTGTCCGTGTTTCGAAATACTACCTCACAATGCCCTCCGCTCAATTTCAAAAACCTACTTCTATTCAATTTTCACCGCCTGCCGTGAGCTAACGGAACTATCAATACTTTCTCTTAACAACTTTGTTCTAGCAAAAATTGCTGTCTACTCCTAGAGCCTCATGGTGATGAGAAATTATTTCCTTCTCAAAACAACATCATCATTAGATACATGTTAAATAATATAGAAACTCAACTTCTACGCTCCCACTCGTTACTTAAGAAGCTGGCATTTATTCTATACAAATAATCAAAGAACTAACTATGCCCAAAATGGACCCATACATAAAATGATGTCTTACTATATCAAATATTGCACCACAATTGATGTAACAATGAATAAAAATCAACTTAAAAAATATTTTTTCACAATATCTGTAAGAACACAGTTAAGACAAGAATGTAAAACCAGTCAACAAATATGATTGACGAAAATTAAAAACTTAAATCATTGTACCCGTCTGTATAATTTCGCTACTTTCGGGATACTAAGTTCGCCTAGGAGTTGCGCCAGCTCGTGGTTCATTCGCTACTGTTCCATTGTTGATTTCGTAGTTCCCGTCTACGGTTCAGGTGCATTTGGAACAGTGAAGTGATAAATAAAGTTCACCTTATATGCCCGAAAGCGGTCTAAACAAAAGCATAACTATTATTCAAGACACATTTATCATCATTAGTGGCATGAAAAGAGGTAATTAAGTCGATGTGATCAACACCTATTTTTTCACTGCATTCGATTAAAACAAATCACAGCATTTCTGTACCCAAACGGGCTTCCACGGGTTTGCTCTCTTTTGGCCTAGTTAATAATTCACCGGTGACACGGTCACACAAAGTAGCTCATTGCAAAACCTCACCTTTACTCTGCTTCTGTTGTGCGCGACTTACACTCAGGCAAAATGACACACGAATTTTATAAGGGAACTTAGGAATGGTATTTGTGATTTTCCTAAGAGTGACTTATATTTTATTTTTTTAAATCATCATTTATTTGTACAGGCTCAATCGAATTAACTCTACAGAGCCAAATTTTTCATATTTTTATACAACATTTATCTTAAAACTAAAGTTAGGACGATGAGCCGATTACTCGCGGCTGTCTCGAGGTTAATAGGAATAACAAATTACGGATGGAAAAAAGGGTGGGAATTTAAAGTATGGTTTACATTACACATTAAATTTAAATTCTAAATTATCTAACAAGAGTGACTTATGAATGGCTGTTGTCTCGCACGAGGTTGTTCATATAGCGCTTCGTATTAACAAGCATTGATAAACAAATGATCAAGACACTTGACTCGTAGCCACAACGTTATTGGTTCGATTCTAGGGAGCTTCACTTTTTTTTAGCGGAAAATTAATGATTTTTTTCCTAAGACAAACTAATAATATTAAAACTAATTTCTTGAAGGAATAATCCATTAAGGCGATCTAATGAATATCGAAAGTTCATTTCGTTGAGTGTACGACTCTATTCCGTTGAAAGTTTACATAGGCTGTGTCCCAATTCGCGAATTAATTTCATTTTTCACTTAAACTTGACTGATGAAAAATATTCTATTAAATCTGTTACTCGAGCTGACTAATTTGTGACAGACGGGAACACAATTTAGACTGACACCTCATCGAATATTTTTAATCTATCAATCGATTATTTTCCATCTGTCAAGTTTTCGATAAATTAAAATTTATTCTAGAATTGGTACACAACATAAGAGAATTACTACAGCCTATTTAAAACTGTATCGTACATCCTTTTAATATGAACATACCTGTATAGACGAATCCAACTTTAAAATAGAAGAAGACACTAAGTGGTGATAAATCTGACAGCTCCCATGTTAAAGTATAGGACGAAAATTTTGAAATACTTCTAGATAATTCAAATGCAATTCTAATTAGAAGCGATTTGTTGTATGATGGAAGAGAAATCGAAAAATGCACAACAGGGGCATTATTAATTTTTTTTTTATTTTGCTAAAAATGTCTCTACTGAGTAGTTTTGAATTTTTTTTCCATCATACAACAAACCGCTTTTAATTAGAATTTGAATTTTCGAGGGGCAGTTTAAAAATTTTGTCCCATAATTTAACATGGGAGCTGTCAGATTTAGCACCACTAGGTGTCTTTTTCTTTTTTCAACCTGGATTCGTCCATAAAAAAAATCGATTAATTCTGATCGATCGTGTATTTCAGAGAAGCTGGGGGGCCTCTGTTTTCAACCGTTGCCTTCATTTTGTGATATACGTCAAGGTAGAATCAGGAGCATTCACATTTTTGTTTGACTCGAAAGGCGTTCATTATTCCATCCGCTGCCTGATGCTGTCGTAGGCTGACCATTATTAATTATACTTAGTTAGGAAAATCAAACCAATACCGTTTTTTTTTTTTTGTTGTTTCCGCTCTTTTATGTGTTCGTCTTATTATTTTCTTGTTGATTTTATACTAAACACGGTTTTACTAATTAGCTTCAAGAGGCAACTTTCACTCATCCTCTTTGCATGAATAATTTGCTGTAAACTTACATCTCTTACAACCAAACGTCAAAAGATTCATTATTCGTAAACAATACTGGCGTACGTAACCGTAGTAACAGGCGTTAGATGATTGAATGGTTAAATTTATAGAAGAATGATGACATTTTGAGACGTAAATATTTAGAGCAATGGGCAGATTGATTTGCATTTTCATTCGCTCATGTTCTGATCTTTATAAATATTAATCGGAACGTGCAAAATTAATTTATGCAAAATTTCAGGTTGCAAAAACTGATTTCTAAAGCAGCGGTGGAGATGATACAGAAAAAAGTCACGAGAGCTGCATTTCGTTAGCACTCTTTCGTCACGTGCAGCTAATGGCAATCCATTTTCAGCAGGTTTATCGGTTATCGAACCAAAGGTTGAGAAAAGTCGCTGGTAACTTAAAACTGTTTTACTGCATCAAAGATCATCTGGGGACTTAATACGGAAGACGAACAAAGCAAATTTTGAAAGAATTCTTTCACAGTGTGGCCCCTCGCGGATAATCACTTTGGCAATCAATTCACATTGATATTCACGGTCAAGACTTTTTGAATCGGACTCGGTGGATGAAATTCTGAGAATTATATGGTAAAACCGGACTTAGAATGGCAACTTCTTCCACGTGACTGCGGGTTGCTTTCGAGCAGATGGCTGTTTTGTTTTATTGCCAGAGCCAGGCTGAGCTATTATGGGAACATGCTTGCATATTTAATGTTGATAACGTTGGATAAGGGATTTGGGCTCTATTATATCATAACCGGTAGGAACCGGTAAAAGTTAAAGCATCTCTGTGATCGATTTTGATAGCGGGAGAACGAAAGAGATGACAAATTCATATTGTTCCATAGATTTTGTAGTAGGAAAAGAAGGTGTGCTCATAGAAAAAAGCCATAATTTTTCGAGCCGGATCCATTCGAAGCCGGTTTTGAAAATGTCTACACTGATGGAAATAAATACAGGCACACCATCAATACGCATGGCTGTGGCTATTTTTGGATCAAAGTGCACTATTAGAGTGGGGCTAAGAGAAATATTTTAGCCATAAGCTGTGTTTCTTGTCGATGTTTGTAGAACCTTCCAGATTAGGAGCGTAAATCCACAAACTTCTCAGGGGTTGCTGCACTGTTGATTTCGGTTTGATGTTTTTTTTTATTTGTACAGGCTCAATCGAATTAACTCCACAGAGCCGAGTTTTATTTTTCATCTGTGGCGAGATACTACTGATGACCAAGAAAACTCATCGCATTTTTAAATATGTTTGAAGATGTATTAAAAAAATCCTGGCACAGTACGAACTCTTTAGAAACATTTTGTTTTCTTTGCAAACTGTTGTTCACTTAAATTTAGTCTTATGGTTCTTTTCTGTTTTTTCTTCGTATTATGGCAAAACTACACCTGTACAAAGCTAGGGTTGGGGATTTTTTTTTATTATCTTACAGATTGGGCCGAAGGGTCTCAGATTGTTTCGAAACTTTGTCCCCGCGAAGGTTTCATGGATATATGAGCAAAAACAATATTAAAAAATTCAGGGTTACCAGTTTTTCTACAAATTTTTCTTCAGTGCAGGAAAATTACATGGAAAAGCCGGAAAAAAACATTTTCTGGGTAATGATTTTTTTTGAAAAAATGTTTATGAATTCAAAAGCTTACATTGGTGAAATTTTGATGATGGTTTTTTTTTGTTTTTGAGTATTGCTCGAAAAACTATGGGCTCATCACTATTTTTCATATAAAAATAATAGAAAATCCGATAAGTGTCGACTTCCTACCTGACGTTTGACAGGACTCTGTGAAATGATCACACCGGAGAAAAGTTTGTTCAGCTCCTTGCGTTTGTTTGTTTGTTGCGGATTGCCATTTGCAGGTGACGTGGGATGATTCCGGTCTTTTTGTTTTCTTCCAACGTGCTCCGCGAACAAGTTCTACGATTAATCGTTCTTGAGTTATGAACTTTCAAAGTTAGTGATGTTCAGGAAAATCGGAAAAGTTCAATAAGCGTTTTCCAGGAAAACTGGCAACCCCAAATTATTTAAGTTCAACGTTAAGAAAAAAATAACGTTAGAATTAACGTTAATTGAACAATGGATTTAAACTTATTTTTAATATTGCCACTAGTTGCATCACGTCATTCACGTTCTCGTTTTTATATTATATTGTCATAACCCTGTGGTAGTTGATATAGTTACTTGTAGCCATCCAAGAGTCGCGTGGTTTGATGTTTGCCGTATTCGTGCTGAATACAATGTTGCTCAACGCCATGGTGAGGCGTGCTGACAGAAGAGTCTTCATATCAACATACATCAACTAATATCAATAATAAAGTTAGGATGGGAAGACCCAATTACTCGCGGCCGTCTCGAAGTAAGTGGTAGTAACAATTTTATGGAATTTTAAAAGCTGCAACCTGACGAATGACAGTTGACGAAAAAAGTGGAAAACATCATTGAATGCGATTTTCATAGGAAGTTGATCGTTTTCTGGGATCTCTGGGTAATGCAGCGTCGGACTAGACTCCTAGATATTTACTATAAATGAAATAGAATGAGATATATCGATGTATCCCAGAAGTATCGAGAAGTTTCGGTTGTGCTTGGTTATGCTTCCTAGAAAAAAAACTACCAACTCAGTTTTCTCCGTAGAGAATTCGATTCCTAGCTCGAGAGCCAAAGTGGACAAATTGTCTAAGGTATCCTGTAAAGGTCTTTGCAGGTCGACTCCATTGGGCCCCGTGATTAACACTACGCCGTGATCTGCCGTGCGAATTGTCTCAACGTACAGTTGTTCCTTAGACAAACGTCAATATCTTTGAAATCAAAATTATACTAAAGGAGGCTTACACAGGATCCCTGGGGAGGTCCATGTAGCTAAATCGAGAAGCTGTTGAGTTTCCATTAGAAAAGCTCATATGTTTCTCTGACAAATTGTTCAATATATTATTCATTATTGGAGAATAGCCACAAGCGTAGAGTGAACGCAGGAGCGTAGTAAGGCGGTAAGGTAAGCGTAGTAAGGTGCCAAAATTGGCCACCACCACGGGCGACTTGCCACAGGGGCGCTGAAATCGAATATTTTGTAGTGACAAACTTTTGCACAAATTGAATCATTTCACTTTCAAAAATGTATAGTACAAACATTGACAGTACACTGGTGTAGGTACATAATGCTTATGACAGACATACAACGCATACCGTTGTACGAACTTTCAAATACTTTAATTCAGTACAAAAACATGTACTAGACTAAAGAAGTACAATGCTCCACGTTGTATGTCTGTCGCAGGCATAACATGCTAACTGCAAAAGGCACGCCCCTTCATTTTCGCGCCTTTTCTTTGGCCATCGGTGTTTAAAGTCAGACTACTTTCTAGAATCTTTGCCTCCAGCGCTCTCCTATATAACTACGCATGCGCTCCCCCCATTTTTGTGTATGTACGTATCGTTAAATCGAAAAAGATTTTTCATTAGGCCTAACTGCCAAACGTAAACAATGGCTTTTTCCGTGAGTGATTGAAAACTCGCCTAATCAATCCACTACGGTCATTTCGAAAAGGAAATGTTCATCTACCCGCTAGAACTGGAGGCTTAAATTGGTAGCGTTTGTGCCACGAGAAATTTACGGAAGAAGCCATTGGTTACGTTTGTCAGTTTAGCCCTAATGAAAAATCTTTGTCGAAATATCAATGATTTGCCTCTGCTTCGCACACGGTCATACATTTTACTCAGCTATGAGCCGGTTGAAATGTTGGAGTGCTCTTAAAAAGTCTTCGGTAGAATCGTTGGAAGGACATTCTGATAAAAGATGGTCGTCTAAACGACAAGCAGTATCTGCTCTTAAGAGATCAATTTGTTCCGTGTTAAACATTCTGACAGACCTAACAAACATATTAATTTTAATTTTCTGTGTCTTTTTGACATACGGGAGAGAATCTTGATTAACATCGACAAAATGAACGAATTCTTGCAGTCGAAAACCATCACCATAGACGTGGATAGTAAACTAATCAGAGGTTTACAAACATCATTCGACGAAATGAAAACTGATGTAGTTGACCGTGCAATAAAGTATGCGAAAGAAAAAATCATTGAACTTGACATCGACAACGATTTCCAAGTAACAAGACAAAGAGAAAAATCGATGACACCACAGATAATAGAGTTCCACTACCGAGTGAAAAAGGTTTGCGTGGAA
>JASCZW010003766.1:0-39810 GCA_034211315.2 Aedes japonicus
AAATTCAAAATGGTGCATCTCTGAAAATTGGTGAAGTGTTTTGTAAATGAATAAGTAAAATCAATCTGATATGATTAAATGAAAAGTTTTAATTGCTTAAAAACACTCAATTATATAACAAAGTTACATTTTAAGCCTTGTTTTGATATTGTCTATGAAATTTCGGTGAAATTGCATGAACGTTAGTTACAACCATAGCTTTGACCTAAATTATGAAAATGCTTAGTAAAAACCATCAATTAATAAATAAGATTATAGAAATAAAAGCCCTTTTAAGTTAATCTACAGCCATGCCAAAGAAAAATGAAACTAAAGTGGAAGGTCTTTTCAGACTTCTTCTTCTTTTCTGAAACTGCCATGATAGTGCAATGTAACTCTAGTTGAGTGATTATGAATATTTAGTTTGGTAAATTTATACAGGAGTTTGATAATCACAAAAAGTGTATTCAGGTAGCAAGATTTGGTCTTGTACCTATGGAAAATTTGACTCATTAGATGAGCTGAAATTTATTTATATTATATTTTATCATTATTTCTTGTAGCTCATTTATTATTTGAGACGCTGGAATCTTCTGTGCCTCCATTATTTGGTACTGAAATTTTGAAATAAAATTGCTTTGCTGTTAAGTTCAAGTCGTGGATCTATGAAAACGAAGAATTAATTTTTCGCTCAATATTAGGCCCAATGATGTTGATTCAGCACTCCAAGAAAATGTTCTCACACCTTCCTTACAGCATTTTCAATCTTATTGTATCATATTAAACTGCCTCTATTCCATCTATTAAAATTGTATTGGCGATGCCGTAATGTGTTCTTTCTACTTAGTAATTGAGAATACTGACATCATATACTTTAATTCAATTCATCCAATTAACACCTCTGTGGCAAGTTTAACTCTCTTCAAGGATGCAGTATTTTTCTTAATATCCTGTTTAAAAAACGCGCCTTGCTTCGTAGAATAAAAATGTGAATGACTAGTTGAATTTTCTTTAAAGCAGTTCCATCATCTCATTTCATGTGATAATTTCATATATTTTGATTTTTGAAACTTTACGTTTGCAGGAAAAAACACCCAGCACATGCACCAGGACCTGCTGTTTGGAGGTCCTTACTGCATTAGAAAGAGGCCTATGAAAAATGCATATCTTAAAATTATCTCGAAAACAGTTTGTCAGTTATGGTTTAGTGTCTGAAAGCAGGTACGAACAATTGTTTTGTGCTGCTGAAAAAATATACTGGTAAAAAAAATTTGATTTTGTGACGATAAATGTCGATTTTCTCTTAAAAGTGATACATATTAATATTTTTAGTGTGCGATATAGCTGACTTAAAATGTATCTAATTGCCACATTAAGACTTCATTGCCGGAAAATAGGTTACAATGAAAAAAAATTAAAAAAAATTCTAATTTTCATTAAAAAATTAAAAAGTTCACTCTATTTTTATGAAAAAGACATCAAATTACAAGTAAAAATGTAAGGCCTTGTTTTCTCAAAGTTACTGATTTAAGAAGATACCTGATTAATAGTAGTTTTTGATATTTAATAGTTTGGCCATACGGATGTTATACTTTTTCGTTTCAAAAATTTTTCAAACAATTGAGAAAAT
This sequence comes from Aedes japonicus, assembly GCA_034211315.2. Classification (NCBI taxonomy): domain Eukaryota; kingdom Metazoa; phylum Arthropoda; class Insecta; order Diptera; family Culicidae; genus Aedes; species Aedes japonicus. The sequence continues at coordinate 1,610 of JASCZW010003766.1, forward strand.
TTTGAGTTAAAAACCAACTACTTTGCTTAGCTTAAAGTGGTGAAATTCTCTGCGTAAAATATTTTGAAAAACAGTTGCAAATCTACTATCAGGAACAATGATTTCTTACAGTTATTTTTGGTATATTGGAACAATCATTCAGCTCTTACTTATCTTCTATGTAGTTTAATCGCTGGCGGATGTGTTATATATTTTGTATTTTTCTCTATTGCTACGTTATTTTGGAACAATAAACAGTGAGACAACTCAATTCAGATACCATACGAGAACTGCCGTGGCTCCTCAATTAGCAAGTTAAAGACGAAATTAAACAACCTTTCTATCAGGGATGGTGAGTGTGCGCAATGCATCTGGCATTATATTGGATATCGTCGTTTATTTTGTTCTATTTTATAAATTAGTATTTGTTCTCAATAATAAATATTTTGTCGACGTCAGACAGTTTGATAAAAACTTTACCTTCTTTCTTCTCAATGAGGAAGAAGAGTGGGATTTTGAGTTATGATGTTTTGCATTATTATATTAATTCTTAAACACTAAGACCTTGCTGTGTCTTCTGTTGAACCTTTCAGGCAACTTGTAGAGTTACATACTTAGTTGCATTTTGATTAAACAACTCTCACAAAGTCTTTATGGATGTTTCGCGTTCTTTTCAACTTTATCCCAAGTAGCCTGCGTTTATCGTACCTCCAATAGCATCGCATGGTTCTTAGTACGATGTTGCAGCATCACATTCAGCGTCAGCCTTATACTGACTTAAATTTTAAAGGCTGAAAAGTTTTCAGTTTTTATACTGTGAAACGCTTTTTCTATCTATTATAAATAAATTATTTTTATGTTTTATTTTAATTAATTGTAAAAGTTTATCATTTATCAATAAACAAATTAACAGCAACTGATGTCATGATTCTTCAGAAATTATAATAAAACTAAAATGTTACATTTACCTCTTTTCAGTATAATATATTACGAAAAAGATCAGATTTTAACTCATCTTTTGCGTTCAATGGTGTGATTGAACTTTCATCCTGCAAAATAGAAACATAATTCTGAAAGAATCCACAAATAAACTAAAATTCACATCACACAGTTTTGTTTTGTAGTTTTCAAAAAATAAGTTATTAGTTTTTACAAAATCATTTAGAATCAAACTTTCTAATTTGAGCTGAAAAATGAAACAAACTCATCGTTTACTTTAGCGTTTCTAAATCATCCATCAGTAATATGTTGTGACGAATGAAAACTTTTAATAAATTTCTTCCAGTTATTTTAATACACTGTCTTCTAAAACTGAAATTATCTGAGCAGTTTTTGTCTTCATCAGATGTAATGAGGTGTCTTATTTTATAAATAATCATTATTTAATGTTTTAGATCATTCGAATATTTACATTTTTTTTTTAAGCTATGTGAATTGAAATTGGTATTTCATGCGTAAATTACAAGCATATTATCTGTTCCTGTGATGATAATGAGCATTGCCTTAACTGTAGGCACAATAGTAGCTATTTTTACATTGGCACATTTCATTAAGCATTAGCTTCTCTCAATGTCATCATTAACAATCTTTTCCATTTGACAGCTAATCTTGCCATCTTTAAGCTAACAAAATCTCTTTGGCCTGGCATGCAGCCATATATGCGTCTCAAAAATTCAAAACCAGTTCTTTTGTTTCACATTACTCAAGCTTTTCTGGGCTTGCAGACAGATGAATCAATACCTTCTACCTCTTTGCTGCATCTGATGCCTCTACCGGTGCGCTCGGAGGTACATGGGTGTGCATTATGTAATAATAAAAATAAATAATTCAACAACGCAATTATGAATTGAAAAGATACTGTCGGTATAAACGTCGATGGCGCATTGCCTGATAAACAAAAATTTTTTCTTCGTTTTTTCATTCTCATTGTTTGGTTCAAATTAAGTAAACACCGGATGATTTTTTCTTATTTTATTTTTGCCATTCTTTTCTGGCATTACTTATGAATGCGAAAAAGAGTTTTACTTAAAGAAAAAAATCAATTTGTGTTGAAAAAAAAAAACAATGACAAAATAAAGTACCCACTGCAAAAATCGATATGTTTTCGATACTAGTTTCCATCGGAAGACCCCTCCGATTGTTTATGTTTTGATATTTTGACATGTTTTGGAAGCAAACGGCTCAACCTGTGGTGCATTTGTATACGAGATCGCATTTGATTCAATTGAAAAAAAATGGAGAACGCGGTGCTTCCGAAGCTTAATTCCCTTGTGTATCCGAAAGTTGGTCGTTCGTGATGTGCAAAACGGTGAATCGCACCGAGGCTGTCGCCGAGAAGAACAGTGTCAATGCAAGGCAGCGGTTGGCAACATTTTTATGAAGCTTAAAACGTTTGGATCAGTGGTGGATCGCCCTGGCAGAGGCAGGAAGCGGAAAACGGATGCGAGAACGGACACCAAGATCATGCGCGATGTCAGAAAAAACCGAAGGTAACTGTTATCGAGTTCGGAAACCCTTCAGTTATCAGTTTCCGAGTCGAACTGTTCGTCGCCGTCTCATAGCACAGGGGTTGAATAGCAAACTTGCCCGGAAGCGCCCATTTATCAGCAAGGATATAAAGCCAAACGGCTTAAGTTAGCTAAAGAGCATGCTGATAAGCCCTAGAGTTCTGGAAAACGGTTCTCTGGACGGACGAATCAAAATTCCGAGCTGTTTAACCGAAAGCGGGTTCGTGTTTGGTGCAGATCGGAGAGGGCTTCAGGGCGCCACATCCAAAGCACGATGAAGCATGAGGAGAAATGTGATGATCTGGGGTGTTTTTCGAGTGGGGTGGAGTGGGAAGCATTGTGAAAATCGACGGGATAATGACAGCAGATTCTTACATCAACATCCATGCGAGAAAATCTGGAGGTTTCGCTGATCCAGACGGACCTTGAAGAAGTTCGTATTCAGCAGGACAACGACACGAAGCATACTGCCAAAGAAGACCAAGTCTTTCTTCCCGGTCTTGTCGGATCGAACCGCTGGAATGGCCTCCACAAAGCCCGGACCTCAATCCCATCGAATTTGTGGGCGTTCTCAGATGCAGGATTGACAAAACTGGTGTTGCCAATAAAAATAACTATTTTTGAGCCTGAGCGCGCCTGGGAGAGAGCTGGATCCACAGCACCTAAAAAACCTGGTCGAGAGCATGTCAAGCTGCAGAAGTCCTGAAGGCCAAAGGAGGACCATCAATTATTGGAAATGCTTTTATTTTACTTTAATTTATGTTTTCTGTAGCCTAAATGAAGTGGGCACTATTATTTTGTCACTGTTTTTTTCAACACAAATTGATTTTTTCTTTAAGTAAAACTCCTTTTTTGCAGTATTCCATAAGGCAAACTTAAAAAGTGTATAAAACATGAGATATTAAAAAAAAAATACGAAAATTGATGTTTGCTGGTGAATTTAGACAAGTGACTGAGAGAAAGTGAAAAAACTATGAGGTGGGCACTTTGTGTGCCTGTGGTGCTACAAATCAAACAAAGCTAGAAATAGAGGTTCTTCTCCCCTAAGGAGAGGATGTATGCAGTTAGAAGGAGAAAATATCTCGTTTTGAAAAAAACATTTCCGAGGGGACACCTTGCTCAGATCGATCAAGCTTTTTGCAGTCTCTAAGTATATATCATGTGGTACGCGAAAATATTTTATCTTCCAACAAAACGGCGGCTTCAGAGTGCGTTGAAAAAGTCGTTAGTGTTTATGTTTGTTGACTGCATCTCCTTGCCACAGTTTTGATCCCCGACACCTGAAAGTAAGATGATTAGTCAATGAAATTTAAAAAAATTGCACTTTTGGCGCAATTTTTTTTAAAAAATCCGCATTTTTTCCGTTTTTTTTTCATATTTGATCCATATTTGACATATTTGATTCCGTATTTGATATATCACAATAATTTCAATTATTTTTAATTCATATAGAACTTATAACTTAATAAAGAAATCTCTATTCAGTTCAGCTCAATCAGACATAACCAGTTTTCAGGAGATTATGCACCGGCATAAACTCCGAAAATGTTGTTTGAGAAAAACGCGATTGAAAAATACGTCTCACTCGGTCAAGCGCCTCTTTATACCTGCGGCGCATCGAAAAAGGCGTCTTCGAAAAACGATGAAAAGAAACACTTGGAGTTAGAATTTCGAAAAAAAGGTTTCAAGCGCGTATTCTACGGGAAATTTACTAACTTTTTTTTGCAAAAAAAAATGATTTTTTTGGTCAGTCCAATATCCCCCCTTAAATGATGTTTGCATGCTCCTCAACTTACCGCCCAAACACAATGATAACGGAAACGGAACGCAAAACATCAATTTTGACGGTTGCCTGTTTTCTTTCCGACAGACGGGCATGCTCAAATCGGGCTTTGCCATTTTGCCGTTTCCGTTATCATTGTATTTGGGCCATTAGTGTTCTAAGCGCACTTTCACGAGTTGTGTAATGTGAGGACTTGCTTCGCTAACACCGATGCATTAATTTGTATATTGTTTGGCAAGCACAATTATACATAGAGCCCAGGAAAGTGAAGAAATTTTCCAACCCGAAAAATTCGTAGACCGGTCGGGAATCGAACCCGCCACCTCCGGTTTGGTAGACCGTGCGTTTACCGAAACTATTCAAGGCCCAAGAATAGAAATAATCAGACTTTTTTAATTCTTCATCACTTTTCTATCTATGTAAGAGACTGTTCATAAGAAAGTGGATAACTATTTTCAAGAAATATCGTCTTTACTTTCGAACAGAAATTTATAAGTTTTCTGCTGTCTCAAATGAAAATCAACGCTGCATATGACCGAGTGCCTATAGAGTTTGAATGTCTACTTCACCTTTTCTAAGGAACACTCCGAACTCTCTCTTGATTACCTCCCGATCGGATTCTGCCGAATTTTTGCGCAGGCTGACAAAGCATGGGCTTGCTACTACTTTCATGTTTCTTGAGATACCGCCTACTTGTTGCCAGTATCTTTCGGTGGGTACAGTTCAGGGCAGTTTGGAAGGTCTTTGGAATTTCTCGACAAAATCAACATTTTGCTTCATCGAACATCTCCAGAGAAGCAGAATACAATAGAGGTCAGTATACTTTCGGTGGATGGGTGGCATCCGTTTTTGGTCAATTCTTTTCTCTGATTTTCTCGACAGTTGACCGTTGATGTCTCTGACGTTAGTTGTAGATGCCACGCAAACAATATGTGCTGGCCATCACCGGATAGCGTATCTTCGCCGGACCTCTATCAGTGTTGAAGGTGCAGTATAGATGGCTGGCCCTGCCTTCCTTATCATCATTGTGTGTGTGGTATTTCATCATTATTGTACCATCACGAAACAGACACATCTAGCATTCATGTGTTGAAAAATATACGGCTGCAGTATTGTACTGTGTTATGGCGCGCGCGCTGTGTGTGCCGTTATCAGTCTGGTATCATCGTCATCAAAATACACCGGCAGTGTGCGACAGAGTTCTGTGAATCCGATCGCTTCTGGGCGCTTTCTGCTGCTTGCTAGGTTGTGATGTTTGTTACGCACTTTTGGTATTACCGCCCAATTCGCAACGCTCAGAATCATCTCTTTCATTTTGTGGCAATTTCTGCAGAACGGAGACCCGGTTATATGCCATTTCTATCAATAGACAACCACTACTGCCAGCTCTTTATTCTGGTTTCTTGCCCCCTTTTTGTGTCCATATTTCGGTAAATCGTCAGGAGACCGCATTTCGCCAAACTTCGTACTAATCTTGAACACTGCAGATTTAATGCATATCACGCTTTTTGCCAAATCTCGAAACGACGAGACGAAACGACTTTTCGGAAAACCATTTGTGCAGAATTGATTGGCGTGTTGATAACCTGATTTGACATATCGTTCGAATTTTCTCAGTTTTTTTAGATTTTTCAGATGTAACAATGTGTATGCACACTGAACGAACATTCACAATCTTTCGTTAAGTTTTAACCCTAAACCATTGATAAACATATGTCCACTTTTTTAAATTGACAGTTCTTAAGGTGGCACGAAGTATGTTTGAAGGCACCTTATTTTTCTTCAGAGTGTAAGTTTTCATAATTGTCTCGCATTTTGAAGTGGAGAATGTGGCAAGCCTGCTTCCTGTCATTTGTTTTCAAAAGAAAGGAAGACAGACTGAAGAGAAATCACTGTAGTCAGATTCGCCCTTATTCCAACTCTGCGTTGAATTACTTCAAGTTCCAGTTTTAACCGTTTACCGTATGCTGGCATCCATAGCAGGTCCGTTGTTTTAATACACACATCTGCAAAACTCCAATAAAAGAGGTAGCACTGGATGACCGGGAAGTACGGCGTAAAGTCGTTCGTTCTAAAAGGAGATAACTAAATTCCTTCATTAAAATCCCACCTGCACGTTAGACGACTCAGACAAAGTTTCTACTCCTGCAATCTTGATGTAATCAACATCAATCAGGATACCTTCAAATCACTGTTATTTTTTTGAATACTTCACGTAGGAGTGAAAAATCTCGCTGGGAGACTTTGATTAAAAAGGCTATGATTGGTATTTACATTCCATGTTTAGTGTTCAAAATTGCGACGAATAGGAAGCATGTGCGCGAGCTGATTTTGTACATACGTAAGGCAAATCCTGACTTGTCAATACAAGAACATGTAAAAAATGGATTTATCCTAGAGCAACTGATCACTTCATTCTTCTTTCGTAGGGTTTTAAGCATATTGCTCTCACAATTAGCTTATTGTTTGCCAACAACTTAATGATTTAAATGCACTTCCAGAGTTATTAATTGGAACCTTACCTAGCATCGGCACCATTTTTGCATTATTGTGTGGCAAGCACAAACATACCCTCTGCCCAACGAGTCAAGAAGTTTTTCTAACGAAAAATTCATAAGCCAGGCCGGGAATCGAACCCAGTCACCTTTATTCTCTATCAAACTTATCAGCCCTCTATTTATCTGCAAACTACTGAGCGTGAAATATTTCAAGCCTCGAGTTGCATTGGAAATTTTGTGTTTTAAAATTAAAGATATTCCTACATTATAGCAAGTTTAAAATAAAGATGTGCCAAATTTTCCCTTTCAATTTGTTTTTCAGCTGTGAGAGCTATGAGCTTCATAGGGTTTGTGTCCTTTAACTCAGCTTACTATGCAATGATCGATTACATTTTCCATTATAACTTATAAAGTTTTTAAGCTGTAAGCGAGATTCAACTAGTAAGACACTTGCTAAGATAAGTTTTATAAGACATTTAGTAGTATGTATCACGATATAACGTCTCATGTAAAATTAATAATTTCCAAGTGTGTAAGCTTCACTTATTGTTACCACCACCACTGGTCACAAAAACTTCGTCGGACTTGCCAAAAAGTGCCAAAGAAAAGCAACTCCAAACCTAGGCGAACTTAGGGATTTTTGCGAACACTGCTCTTGACAGCAGTCAATAGAAAATTGTTGAAAGATAAAAGGAGGAAAAAGTAGATTTAAACTCATTGGTCGAAAGTGAAGGCAAGTGTAAAGTACACGTGAGTGTTTTCATAATCATCAGTTTAAAAGTATAGGCAATAGAACAATTGGTTAAATATAGGTCAATAGGAGTTGTCCTCATTAAAATTTGTTTAGTCGACTCAAGCTGAAAAAGAAAAGCATAACTGTAAGTTATAAGTAAAATTCTTATAAAACCTAAGCCTATTAATAACTAAAATAACAGTTTTGAGTTGTGCGAAGTTCGTCTGCTACAAAATGATTTTCTAAATTCGGCTGCTACAAAATGATTTTCGGCTCGAACACTAACTTTTAATTCCGACCGAGTACTTTCATTCTAATTTTTGTAATGGATGTTAATAAAACTTTATGTTCCTATCACAAAGTTGTATAAGGGAAGGTCCATTCATTATGTAACGCTGTGGCGAGAATACTGCAACACCGTACGAGAGCGAATGTGGACCGGTATAGACAGGCACGGAACAGAAAAAAATATTCTTCGAAGGAAAAAGCGTCAGAGGGAAGATCGAGACCGCGAAGAAATGGAAGCACTGTACCGTGCTAACGACACACGCAAATTCTATGAGAAGTTGAACAGCTCGCGCAAAGGCTATGTACCACAAGCTGATACGTGCAGAGTGTAACCTTCTCACAGGAGAGTGTGAGGTGATTGAAAGGTGGAAGTAGTACTTCGACGAGCACCTAAACGGTAATGTTACAGCGAACGAAAGTTGCTTGGTAATAAACCTAGGAACAGGCGCATTTCAAATCAGCGTATGATACAATCGATCGAGACCAGCTATGGCAAATCATGCACGAATATGGAATTCCGAAAAAGCTGACGCGGCTGATCAAAGCAACGATGGATCGAGTGATGTGTGTCAACCGAGTATCAGGGACGCTCTCGAGTTCCTTCGAATCTCGGAGAGGGTTACGGCAAGGTGATGGATTGTCGTGTTTGTTGTTTAACATTGCACTGGAGGGTGTGATTCGAAGAGCTGGGATAGACACGGGTGGCACGATTTTCATGAAGTCTGTCCAACTATTTGGCTTCGCCGACGACGTTGATATCGTAGAGACGTAAAACTTTGGAGACGATGGCGGAAACGTACATCAGACTTAAGGCTGAAGCTGGTAGGCTTGGCCTTGTGATTAATGCGTTGAAAACAAAAGACAAGAAGGGAAGAGGCTCACGAGAAGTTAATGGTGGCCTCCTAGCACGAGTTCAGATCGACGGTGATGAAATCGAGGAAGTAGACGAATTCGTGTATCTGGGCTCATTGGTGACCGCCGATAACGACACCAGCAGAGAAATAAAATGGCGCATTATGGCTGGCAATTGTGCCTACTTTGGACTCCGAAGGACGCCAAGATCGAACAAAGTTCGCCGAACCACAAAGTTGACCATCTACAAGACATTAATTAGACCGGTAGTTCTCTACGGCCACGAAACATGGACATTGCGAGTGGAAGACCAACATGCCCTTGGAATTTTTGAACGGAAGCTGCTGCGTACCATTTACGGTGGAGTGCAGATGGAAGACGGAACGTGGAGGAGGCGAATGAACCACGAATTGCACCAGTTGCTGGGAGAACCTCCCATCGTACACATTGCAAAAATCGGTCGACTACGATGGGCTGGGCATGTCGTAAAAATGTCGGACGACATCCCTGTGAAAATGGTTCTCGAAAACGAACCGACAGGTACAAGAAGAAAAGGCACGTAACGAGCAAGGTGGATCGATCAAGTAGAAGGCGACCTGCGGACCCTCCGCGTACAGCGAGGCTGGCGAGTGACAACCATGGACCGAATAGAATGGAGACACCTTCTGTGTACATCAGAGGCCACGCCGGCCTTAGTCTGATTGTTAAGGAATGGTATATCGTTTCAAAATGTAATTGAGAAAACAACGCAGCCAAGAAGAGTTGTTCGGCGTTTACTTTAATTTTCGAGTACTTTTTCAAATGGACGTAAGTAACATTGGACGAATCAGCAATGAACTTTTTTGAGTTTATTTTTATTCATATTTAAATACCGGACATGTTTATCCCAATTAAATTCCACTTAACGACACATTGGAAAAAAATATTACAACACTGTTCTTTAAAATTACACTTGGAGTGAAAATTCTAGTTTCGTTTAGTAAAATGTTTCTTGCAACGGTCTGCAATAGAAAACGATAATACGTCATTTTGATAAGTCAGTATGATGAATGGCATGTTACTTGAGTCAAAATGATACGTCATTCTGCGAATGAGAATGTTGATACGTCGAAATGTTACGTCAAGTTGTCATACTTCCCGCAGATACGTCTAACTTATCAAAATGACGTATTAGTTTTTTCAGCAACAAAATGTTGTAAAAATATCTTTGCTTAAAAAATCAATGTTTACTAAAACAAATCTAAATTTTTAACTTTGTGGTTTAAAGTCTCTTACTAACGCGTTGTTAAGGGGCATTTAAATTATATAACAATGATTCGCAAGTTACTTTTTTACACAAGCAGTGTATGTACATTATTTCAAAAAAGTGCAAACGTGATTTTACACCGTTTTGTTAAAAGTTTGATAATACGGTTAGAAATAATCCAATCAGAAAGTTCAACAAATATGGGTATATATAAATGATTTTTTAATAACATGCCATGAACATTGCGTTTGTTTACATTTTGTCACTTACGTCCATTTGAAAAAGTACTCGAGAATTTACGAAAATAAATGTTCAGTGTACATGTGTTGGGTCTTTGTCATATCATATGTTGTCATATTTTGTAAATTGAACGAAATGAATTTCGTGAGACGACCGGCCAATCACTGCTTCTCTTCAACCGTACTTATACATGATGGTTTTGCTTCTGGTATGGGCGTGAATCATTGATTTATCCTAAAATAAAACTTAAAGCACTGTCGAGAGTTATGACGCCATACTAATTAATCAAGTCACCTCTCACGAGTCAGCACGGCCTAGTGAGATCAACCAAAAAATACAGGATCGAGCCCCGTGTCAGAAACATTTAAAAAAATGCTCTAAACAAATCCTTGTGGCTGCGCTTTTTCTTTTAATAACATTTCAAGTCGATATAGTAGATCTGTAAGTAATTCGTGCAACCACAAGAGAGACGGTTCTTTTTCTATGTGCAACTAAATATTCGTAGCTCTCTGTATTGTTTTCGTACAATACACGAATGTTCTTTCTGTGTCAACAAATGTTTTGTGCTTTTGACAGTTGTATTGAATACAAAGGCTTCTTAAAAAGTATTATACAAATCAATCTTTGATTTCGTAATGTAAACGATATTTAATTTTCGGTGCAATGCAACTATGTTGTCTGAATTTATGGTTCAAAGCTGTGAAGAGATACGCCGATGAACACCGACGAGTAAAGTCTACGCCACTACCGCTAGTAAAATATCTAGTTACAACTATAATATAAAATAAAAGCCAAACAACCATAGCAAAAACCATCGTAAGCACGCCTATCAGAAAATTACTGCTTGAAGCTTGACGGCTATCTAATTTCCATAGTAGAGTTCTAAATATCCATCAGTTTTGCTAATAGATTTATGCCTGATTGCGCGAAGTGGTTAGAGGCACCTTAAAACTGTGAGTTTTAAATACAGTCGATTGGCGGCGCCAGTGGTAAGCATGTGGCACCCCGGTGTGTCTGTGTTCAATTCCAGGCGTGGTCGGTGAGATTTTTCTGAGACGAATAAATATCTAATACCTAAAGCCGTTGGTTCGGCTTATGTGTTGATGAGTGCGTTATGCAGGGTGGAAATGCCTTGCTCTGGTCGAGAACCAACCTAAGGCTGAAGGCAATCATAATATAGTTAAGAAGACAAAAACAAATGCACTCGATCAAAGTATCGATGAGGAATTAAATTTATAACTTGGCATGATTTCACAAAATTTAAGATCATGGTTTTCCCAAAAATCTGAAAAAGCCAATGGTGTCCCGGTCGACTCGTATCCAACCATCGCGTAAATTTATTTACGTCTACTCTGTGTCTGGCACTGACAGTTTTTCCACCGATCGCACATACATTAGCCAGCCATTTGAACAAGCAAGCACGCATATTCCCTGGTGGTTCCGATGACGACGACGACGACTTGGTCTCATTCAAACAACCCGCAATGAAGAGGCCGAGAGCGAAATTCACGGGCAAACAAAAAGGCTTGGAATTATTGTTCCCCGTGCTCTTGTGTTAGGTATTCTACACAACCACCGAACCACGCGCGCCGGTCCCAGTGATCATGACTGCTGTTGATGGCCGTTTCACGGTGGAAAATTAATTTTGTGTGTGGAATTCCACCTTTTTCATTGCATTGAAATCCATCTGGCAGACTGCTCCGACGGAGTGGAGGGATACGTTAAAAGTGACTATGGCTGGATCCTTTTTCTTGGATGCTCGTGGAGCTTGTGTGATAATTAATTATGTAGAGGTACGGCTCGCGCCCGAGTTGGCAGCATAAATTTCCCTGCTTGAGTTGCTCTCATTAACTACGAATATTTTGCCGGTTTGGTAGTGGCATTTTGACCGCGTGCCGATGCTCTCCTACCACTTTTGTTTTATCTGCGTATTCAGCTATCTTTTTCAAGCCTATATTCGTCAATCAAAAAATTCCATACCAATTGGAGTCTGGTACGCTCAGGTTGTCGAAATAAAATCATTCTACCCGAGTTCGAAAGCTTCAAAAATTATTATTGGAGATTCGATTTAGTATAGGGTGGAGTACTACTTCAGCAGTGGACTGGTTTCGTTATTCATCGCTATTATTTAGCCGTATTCAAACCAAAGAAGTTTTTGTCTTGTGGATGTTTAAAAAATCTATCCGTACGGATGAGTAAAAAGGATGCTTGACGGAAATTGGTCTTCTGATGAATTACTGCTCCTCTCTACAATAATAAGTAATATTGAATAAAATCAGCTATTAAAAACAATTCAAATAGATAAACAGATGAAACAGTGCGCCATGTGTACGCGATTTGAAATCTGGGACGCCGACCACCAGCTCAGTGAATTAGATGCACTTCCTCAGTTCCTCCTTTCTGATTGAGGCCTGCCCCTCTCACGCATTATATAAATTTGTCGCTTATCGTAACATGTTATTCGTAACTATGAAGAAAAAGTGCAATTTTATAAACCAAGTCGCTCAGAGCAGCATAAAGCTGGGGAGGAGAAAAAAGCACAAATAATAAACAACCTTTTTCCACACAGAAGGCACCCGCGTAAAAGTGGAAGCCCAACAGTAAACACACAAAGCAAAGTGTGAATAAAACCCAAACCCAAGTTAAACGATCCGAAGCCAAGTCGACCGGATGTGCAAGAGAAGCAGGGGATGGTGAGAAGAAACAACATATATAAAAATATGTGTTTTATAATAATAAAATTTTATACAAACTTGTTTCCCTCGACATCGAATCAGGCCCGCAGACTAGCTCGGAAGACTTTTCCCAGTTCCCAGGATAGCAACAGTGTCCCCTACTGAGTCAGTATAGTCGAGATTTTCCAGCAATAATCTTCATTTGCTTTGTAATAAGCTTTCACGTTCTGTTTCCTGTCGGACCGGAGCGAATGGCTGCTCTTTTGCTTCGGTTCGTCGTTGCTTCCACTGCCACTTACTCTGCTATCCAGAAAAAGAATGTTCACTGTGTATTATTTCCTGCGTTTGCAGTGTAGGTTTGCTTTTTCTTAAGCAAAACAGCTAGAACAAGTCGAAAACTTGAAACGCATTGGAGCACGGCAATGAATGAATGGAATTTAATTTGTAGGAAAACTTTATCCTTTTCCCATATTCGTGCATGCTCCTAGGGGAGAAAAGTAATGAATATCTTTTGTTTTGGATCATATCATTAGCTTCACAGTAATAAAAGGTGCTCCGATCAAAATTTGTTCAGACAGTAATGTGTGTGAGTCGATCAAAGTTTCTATTAATAAGTCAAATTCTTTTTCTTTTTCAAGTTCAGTTAGTAAAGAATACAGGAGATATATTTTGTTAAGCTTCCTGCTTACCGAATGCGAATTGCCGGGTCTTTAATTTAACACCTGCCGTAAGATTGTATACAGTCTCCAGTCCATCTTCTTAAGGTTCCGCTTGACGATGGCCCATTATTGTTCGATTGGGCGCAGCACTGGCGTGTTGAGAGGGTTCTTGTCCTTGGGCACCACTTGAACGTTGTTGGCAGCATACCATTCCATGGCCTTTTTTCCGTAGTGGCAAGATGCCAAATCCGGTCAAAATAGAACGGAACAATTGTGTCGCTTCAGGAAAGGCAGTAGACGTTTTTTTAGGCACTCGCTCTGATTAATTTCCTGGTTGACGGTTTCGGTCGCAATGTAAAGGCTGCTCTTCAAGTCACAGGTACAGATAGCCTGCCACACCAGATATTTCTTCGAGAAAATATCTGCCATCTTTTCCCCGTCCGGTTGCCTCGTTTCATCGTTCTGTACCACGCAATCAAACTTCGTCAGTATCGTCGTGTACAACTTCGCGATCGTGCTTTGGCCGACGTGTTTTGTTTGTCGGCGCGATTTGGAGTTACCACGTTCTTGTAAGTCGACAGTTCAGCTCGTTTTTTTTGCTCTATCCACGGTTGAAGGCGCCACTCCCAGCTTCTTTGCGACATCTCGGTTGGAGAGCGATCAACTCTTTTTATCGTCGATGTGGCCTCCGGCTTTCGATTTCCCGCCGATTCAGCTTTCCTGGCTGTTGACAAACGTTCACCGAAAACTTTTAATATGTTGGTAAGAGTTGATTCAAAGTAGTTTGAATTTTCGCCATGCACGTGCAAAATTTGGATGCGTTGCTTCTCTTCTTTCGAAGACATTTGATAACTAAAGTTCTAATCTCAAATTCAAAATAGAGGTATGATGCTACACGAACACATCTTCAAATTGAGGGGTGTGCAAAATTGTTTAATGCACGATGCGTTTAAGTCGACCAAATTTTGATCGAAACACCCTTGATTTTGGCAGATCACCCAGAAAATAACACTGGAAGTCTAAATAGTGACGCAATTTTTGAATAGTTGCTCATACAGGAAGTATAAATAGTTACACGACTACCGACCTGTTCCCATTTCTTAAGCACTCAGACCCTTTCCAAATCGTTACCATTACATTGCATTGTTGTTTGAAGTTTTTTTTAATCACTAGTTTTAGTAGATCATCGAATCTTCCGGTCCGCTTATTAGCACTTGAAAAAAGGTACCCGGTGAGAACCCACCGATTGCCTATCGATCTGTCAAATTTGAAAGACGTCTGCATTGGGTTATCACAAATATTATTTTTAATATTTCATTTTCTTTTATTTGAGAGGCTCAATTGCATTTGCTTTACGGAGACGAAAATTTGTTGTTTTTGGTTATTACATGAGTGACATAATATTACTTTTAGTAAGACTTGGACACTTTTGTGCTCGGCTGGTTGTGGTGACCAGTATGCGATGATGAGACTCCTCAATATGTCGGAACAAATCAAATGCAAGCCAATCAATAAATAAATTAAACAAAACTATTGTTGGATTTGATCCAACGGGAGTTTTCCGGAAATATTATCCTCTAAGGTAAGCAATCAAATCAAAATACGTAAGGTAAGCAATCAAATGACCACTACAAAATCGACTAAAATCCACGACCTAATATACAACAGAGAAAGGGAAGGACCATCAGGGCACCCAAGTTAAACGATTTGGATAGGGAGCATGGGACTGCCTCCTCCTTATTGATAACATTTCGCGGAACGAGGGCGGGCTCTTCGGGTCTTTTTGGGTTTATTTTGTCAATCGAGGGCTCGATTCTAATGCTGTGTGTGTGAACTTGCTTTTGGAAGGAGATTCTCTTCCCTATACTCGCGGGTTTCGCGTTAGTGTCTCTGCTTACGGGCCCACCCAAACGTTTTTGGCCCTTCATACAGGAGCTTGATGATCACAAACAACAATAAAGTCCTGATCAAATCGTTTTTCAGATTATTCCACTGCTATGGCTAGTTATTGTGCTACAATAGATGGTAGTATCTCATCATCATCATCATCATTATTATCCACTACCGCCGGATGAAAGACGAACACACGATCCAGTTTTTGTTGAATCGAAGGAGAGAGTATATAGTTTTCCTGAAATGTACATGTTTATCTTATAAATACCCTATCACTAAGTAGACCCCCAGGGGTTAACTTTATTTTCATTGTCAATTCTATCTATTCGTTAATTGAGCAAATCATGGCGTGAATTGGTGTTCAATGTCGTGGAAATGTTTGTATAGGTTATGTACTTAAGTTTAGCTCACTTTTTGTATTGTTTTGTATAATCATGAGCAATGGAGAGATTGGTTATAATATAAAATTAATAATAGTTCATAATAGATTTAATCGGGCAAAACGGATATTCTTTTATTTTAATGTTGTTGGCTTGCCGTGACCAAGATTTTTGTCTTAAGTATCTAGCACGTAAGCGTAATTTAGAACAAATTTAAGAATATGAATTATACCATTTAATTGTAGGTAGACTCACCGATTAAGAATGTTATAAGAGACAGGTTTAGAGTAAATTAATTAGATTTAAGTTTAGTTTGTAACAACAACGCTCTTTTCTTCACAATTTTATAACCAATGTTCTTTTCCACTCACACGGTGATAGGTCCGAAATCTGTCATTCACGTTATCTGACATATCATTGTTGCGATGTAGAGACCACGGTTGTAGACGAGCGCGCGCTGGCTCAATTCTAATGGGGGTAGGCCAACAAAAACTAAAGGAAGAGTAATGTCAGTTTTATAACTGCAATGTTGATGTAGGACTCCTTGTTGACGTGAAGAAATTGATACCATCGAGCATGAGCATGAGCATGATTGACTGCTTGCGGTTGCTACTCTGTTATTGCCAGATCAGCTGTTATTACACAGAGAACCAACAGATGATGTTTGGGACTAACAGTCATCCTCAATGTGTAAAAACTGGTGATCTAGAATTTAAAAAAGCAATACCAGCGCCGGCCGCATCCATGCAGGTCAAATAAGAATAAGGTAGGAGTATGTTGACGTGATATGCGCTTTGATGGAAGCCGAGAACACCTCTGCACTTCCACGAGAACTCACTGGGATGTTGGATATATGGGATAGGGTTAGCAGCATGGTTCGTTTTGATAACCATAAGATTTTAGATGTTGTTTCTGGTTTATTCTCCAGAAATCCGGTTGACCGGAGATGTACAATATAATTATTTAAAATTTTGATTCCGATTTAAACCAACAGAAAATATGAATGCATTTGGGGTCAGGCACAAGTGTGCGTGGTTCACAGTACTGGAATATAAAAATGTCAAGAAATAAAGCTATTAGTTTAAAAATGGTAAATTAAACGGAACAGGAAAGACGAGATTATTTTTAACGCGACGTAACTTATATCGGACAACCGAACGTGCACCTGTTGAAAGTCCGACGAAAAAAAACCACTGAAAACAGCAAAAAAAAAATTCTAAGTGTGTGTGTGTGTGTGTGTGTGTGTGTGTGTGTGTGTGTGTGTGTGTGTGTGTGTGTGTGTGTGTGTGTGTGTGTGTGTGTGTGTGTGTAGTGTATGTGCTATACCTAACACTCATTGACCGGCAATGGTATTATGGAAGAAATCCGTTTACAACAACCCCTCAAGTGATCATTGGAAGCAGCTTTAATCCGAGAGCTAGAAAGTGATAGCTCTACTGCTGATCCAGCAACCCATTTCAGAATGTCTGGAGAGTCACGCCCATTCTGAAGTTACTTTCACATACAATAAGCCCCGCATGTAAACATTACCGATATCATTAGGATAAGGGCACTGCAACACACTTCCAGATTTGGAAATGTTCAATTTCCAAACCAGGCACGTATTTGGTATTATTTAAAAATAAGGTTATTGTTATAAAGTTATAGTTATAGTTATAGAAATAGATTTATAGAGTTATAGTCAGATACATCTCACCCATGGCCGCTTCCTCAATTACACTCGCTTGTTGTTCATGCACTCGTAACGAAATAAGCGCAAAAATTGACGTTGACAAACCGGCCGATAGATATGCAACCTGCACAACTACGTGGTGAACGCTTCTGAAATTATGTGTCAGCCTTTCACGCATGCGCATTGTCTTCGTTTGCTGCTTCTGACAAGCAAATGGACGTTTTCTACATGCACTGGTCTTCTTTTTTTTCATTTCACACTGCCAATATCAAATTCCCGCTATGAGGCGACTCTATAACGAACTTCAAAACTGCAAATAATTATCGATTCACTCGCGACAGAGCGGACAAACACTCAAACTTTATCATTTATGTCCGGATTTCACAATACTACCACTAATAAACAAGACTAAGCTGATGTAACTCTTCTTCCGGGTGCAGGGCGAAGCACAAAAAAACAAAAAATGTGGAAATACTACCGACACTCACACATTTCGGGTGGGAATCGATTGTATTCACTACGTCATTCCCAAAGCACGTCTATATTTAATGATTTCACTGTTAGTTAGAGTTAAATAAAGAATTCTAGGGGTTTTTTTTCATTGGGGTGTATCTACAATTGAGAGATTCTCTCCGGGCTCACTCTCTTTCATTCATCACAGCGCCATTATAAAACTTACGAGGCATTCTTTAGTACAGATCGAAACACAACAGTGCTGGCTAGCATTCTCTACAAATAGTAGAATGAAAAACGTAAAGGTAATTGATTTATGAATGAAAGAGAGCGAGTCCGGAGAGAATCTCTCAATTGTAGATTCGCCCTAATGAAAAAAAAAACCCTAGAATTATTGTTTGATTTTTGCTCGCGAAAACGACGCATCAAAAACAAAACACGTCAGTTTAGAAGCAAGGCTTGCTGCGATCTCTTTCTTGACGTCAAGAAATTTATACCATCGAGTTGATAAATTTCTACTATATTAATTTGAACTAAAGAACCACGAAACCCTATGATATTGGTGTACGTGGCTATAGGTTTTCCGCGAAAATTATGGAAGTCAGCTATTCAAATTTCATGAAAAAGGCCTCTTGATATTCCATTACTGGCTGTTCTTGGAGTGGTCCGATTAGTATCTATAATTGTCGAATACCAGGTGATGATTTATTAGACATTGGACATTGATACTGCATATGAAAATCACGGAATTCAACTCTTTAGAACTCATGAAGCGTCCCTGCAGAAGGTCATTTGATAGTTTGTTGTTTGTCGGTCCAGCTTTCGACCGAGTAGACCCGACAATCGTCAGGTGCTAGGTGATGATTGTTTGTCAAATGAGTAGATGTTGTCATTCCGGTTCATGTTCCACGATATCTTCTTCCTGCTGATTTAATTGTGCGGGTGCTTTGATAGCAAATACAGACAACAAAGGTCTATGATATGAAACATTTGCTCAATAACATATGCACTCTACGCCAAAAATTTTAGTTGATTCATTCCGAAGGCTGGCTTAACAAAATTTGAAGTATCTCCGTATAAAATATAGGAAATCAATAATTTTTCTATGGAAACCGGGAAATCCGTTCAGTAGGTGGAGACTGGCGGAGCTGAGCTACAAGCCAAGCAGCGGGTCATAGTTTGTGGATCATGAACGGCCTCCAGTTTCTTCCAAAATCCCACAAATATCCAAAAGCAGCCCTGTCAAAGTGAGTCATCCCATTTGAAGGGTAAAAGTCCAGGCTTTCACCAACCTGACCGTCTGTTTTCCGTGGGACTCTAAATAGAGCTGTCCTCCGGCAAGACAGGGAGTTGGTGCAGGTCCAAAACCTACAAGACCTGCTGCAATACACGCGAGTCGGGTACAGCTTTCATCGTGATGGGCGAAATGCCAACGCGCGTGATTGGTGGGTGACCAATCGACAACAGAATCTGCAAGTTGAGAATCAAAAACCATTTCAACGTGCATAGCCCTCACCTAAGAAGTGACGATGACGACAAGGACGCTTTTAACGCGGAGCTTGAACGGGAATACAACAGCTGCTCAAACCATGACGTTAAATTCGTCATCGGAGATCTCAATGCTCAGGTCGCACAGTGGCCGAAAGCCGGTCATAATCTATAAAATTTGGGTCTTTATTTTTGGCATTGTATATTTTTCTTAGGTTTCTCATTTATTGAATTACATTTTCTCCAAATTTCGTGCGGATTGGATGAGTTTTCGATTTTTTGGCAGCACTTTGAACATTCCTGTGTCGTACAATTTTGGTGATTTTCATATCTGAAAACCACAATATTTAGGTTTGCTTGATATGCCTGTAACTCTTCCAATTTTCAACTGATTTGAGCAAACAAAGCTTCAATTTGAAGGAAAATGATTGAAGTTTATTTTTCATACCAATACATTTGTTAAAATGGCTCCAAACTATTTTAAATTATTCGTAATATATGCTTAAAAATTACAATTAACCTACATTTCTTTACAAATGTTCACTGTACAACCCAGTGAAACAGTACGAAAAGGTGGGATAGTGTGAATTATATAGGAAATTATCTCTACTTTCCGAATTGCTAGGCTCCCATTTTGCGCATCGTTGCGCAATATGCTAAAAATGATTTTAATTTTGTTCGGCCGTTGGTGGATATGGAGACGCATGGTGATCAACATCATCATCATGTTCATCAAAGATTAATAAATCCTGAACTTCTTTTGGCAAATCGATTTTCGTTTCGGCTTGTTGTGTCTGTAGCTAGACACAACCGGATCCGATGCAACCAACAATCCACGAAACACGTCTCCGTTTGTCCTTTCACGTGATCCTTTCCAAGCATTACTTGGCGCGTTCGTCGAATCTCCTTATTCATACTTTCTTGAGCTTCTTCTGAGAGCTTTCCGATGGGAATCGAAGAGCGATCGATAATGTCACTTCCGTGGATCAACAGTTTGTGAACCGTTGTAGGCATGTGAAACCAGCCATATAGCTTCACGTAATAAAAAGCGGTTTCTGTAGCATAAGATTTGAATTTCGAAACATTAATCCTTTTACCACTAGAAATGGCTGTTAGTAGCGTACGAAATCGGACTATCAAATCCAAATCAATGCTTGTAATTTCAGAAGAGACTTCCGCATTGGCAAAAAATCGCCTTGCCGTGTTGCCGTTGTTACTTGTGCCGAGACCAGAACGTGGTTTGTCCACGTGTAGGCCCAGTCTGCTGAAAACTCCTTTTGAATGCGTTGTTTGGTGCCGTTGAACAGCTCAATATGAGCCGTTTTCACCCATTTGCAGAATTCCAGCCTATATGCAATATGCAGCAAACACTCAAAACATCTCATCAAACAATGTAGACTGCTCAAGCCATGATCCAGAAAATCACTGTTCACAGATTTCTTCAACATTTTTTCAACGTCATTAAATTCTGCGGATGTTGATTTGCAAAGATAACACCTTTGCGCAGATGATGTGTTTGTTATGGCGTTTATAGTTTTACCATCAACCATACTCATAACAAGTTCAAATTTGTCGTTAAGTTCTCTACCGTTAACATTTACAATAAAAGGCTGTAACTTTGAAATTCGCATTTTTCATCCGGTCGTATTCTTGACGGGTCGTATCGACAGTTTCCTTTGCCAGTTGTAGAGAAACTGGTCTACAATACCGAGTCGATGATGGAAACAAGTTTTCCCAAATGACAATTTCCCTTGAAACAGTTTTAGTGGAACAAGTGATGTCAAAATTACGTTTGCGTCTGAGTTTTCCAAACTTTTAAAATGTTTGATTGTACTCACTTAGCGTAGTTCCATCCATCCCCCATTTCAGAACAAGCCGCAAATCGTCATTAGGTAGATTAGTAAAAATTAAACTGCACAAGACTAATTAATCTTGAAACAGTATGATTTAAAAGTTGCTGTAAATCAATTCTGCAAAGACCTTCTGAAATTTCGAAGTACTGATCTGGAGGATAGCACTTCTTTTTAGCAGCAGAGATTGAGTCATATGGTGGGTATATGGTTTTGCAGGCTCTCTTACGATGTTGTAGCTACGCTTAGATAGCTTTGCATCAACAAATACAGCTAAAGCTTGTTCATCAGATAGCCTTTGCGTAGAGACACCAGTCTTCAGAATGCCTGCAACTTCCTTCTGCCCATCAGCACGCAAAGCCACCACAGTAGCAAACTTCAACTCACCTATTATAAAGTTATAAAGAAAAAAAACATTTAAGTTAAAGAGAGAAAAAATACAAAGTAAGAGCAATAAGAACGTACTAAAGCTACATGTACGACGCAATTCTTCCGTTCTTCGACGCTTACTTCGGTTGCTGCAATCACCGAATTCTTTTGAAGGTCGACCACCTTGATTGACATTTGCTTCTGATGTTGATGAACTAGGTCCAGAAAGTACAAAAAATCGTCGAGCCAAATCACCATTTTCCTTTAAAAGCGATCCTTTTCCGTTGTGATTTACTCCATCGACGCAAGAACTCTCGAAAAGAATATTGATATTTGCTTCTCATATTCTTCATGAATGGTTCCTCCTACAAATCTTTCTATGTAGTTTTCAATAGCAGTACGTTTATCGTTCGAACTGGCTATATCAAGAACTGGATCCAATATATTTTTTCTTTTAAGAAAATTTCTAATTAAATAAAAACGAAAGCTTAAACACATTTAATGACATAGGAGAAAAAATATTGATTACCGATTGGTGTCGAGCTACATCTTTGATGAGAAAGAAAACTTGTATTTTTTTTAAATTGACTTCCGTCCGATTAAGTGCACCGGACCTTTTCAACTTTGTACAATTTCAAAGTTCATACACAAAATGCAAGTATTGGTGTTCGAACGAGCCTGTCGAATCCAATGAGCATTTATACAGGGTGAGGAAGAAGATTAACTGCAAGCGTATTAGTAGACCGCAAAAAATTTAGTGATGTAATTATTTGCATGGGCGCTTATGGGAGCTCGCTTGTATGTAGTTGTGACACATCTTGTATAACGAGCTTCTCTTTCTCCGTGGCTGTTTGCCATTCGGGACTACGAAGGTGCTGATGTTTGCGTGAAGTTTGCGTGCAAAGTTGCCATATATATAGATTTATTTGTATTATACACCCCCTTCAAACTATATGCAATTAATTTCAACTTACTAGATAACCCTTCTTTGTAGCAATACAATTGACGGTTTAATTTTTTCATATTACTAAATCTGTAGCGTATGCATTTCCTACTACCCACCTCCAACCTAGAGAACAATAAATAAAATAAACTCAACCCACTCCCTCCCCCACCCCTTATGCTCTAGAGTGTAGACTTAAAATGAATAAACAATTTATGACTGACTTCACACACTTAATAGTCCACTGGCTGACGATAATAGGTTAAAGTATTACTAAATCCGTCAATTACCCTATTAAAATTATTTTTGTTTACGTTGAAATTCTACTGAAAAACGGTTTCAAATTTTGTATGAACTGAAAAAATATCATACTCGTAAGAAAGGTTCAGTTGCACTTTATAGAGATTATCTTCCATTTAAAATAATTGTTGATGTCAAAAATCAACTCAACACCCCAAAATTTACTAAATATGTAATTTTCAGGCCGATATACAAACATTTTAGGTTTCGTCCGACTTTTATAAGAACAGCCGCCACTGTGGGTCGGTCAGGAGAAGGAATTCAGACCGGTTATAGGAAAGTTCAGCGCTCACCAGCTTACGAACGAAAACGGCCTCAGACTTATCGATTTCTCCGCCTCCAAGAACATGGCCATCCGTAGTACCTACTTCCAGCATAGCCTTCCATATCGGTACACCTTGAAATCACCACAACAGGCCAAATCACAAATCGACCACGTTTTGATTGATAGAAGACACTTCTCGAATATTATCGACGTAAGGACCTATAGGGGCGCCAACATCGACTCAAATCTCTATCTAGTTATGATCAAAGTGCGCCAAACCCTTTCCACTTTGACTTTCCATGGAAGACAACATTCGATAGAGCATCACGTGGAGGAGTTTCAGTCCGAAGAAACGGAGCAGCTGTATCGTTCTCAAGATACGCGAAAATTCTACAAGAAACTCAACGGATCACGTAAAGGCTTCGTGCCGCGAGCCGAAATGAGTCGGAATAAAGATGGAGGTATCTTGACGGATGAACGTGGTGTGATTGAAACGAAGAAACAGCACTACGATGAACACTTGTGTTCATCGATGAACGATGAACACGCCGAGGTGGATTACAAGACAACAGTAGGCATGGCTCATCAGTATGGTGGACGTGGGTGACGTGCCAACTCCCACGATAAGTGAAGTAAAGGATGTTATCCAATAGCTTAAGAATAACAAGGCAGCTGGGAGTGATGGCATCGAGGTGGAACTTATAAAAATGCGCCCGGATAACTTCGCGACTTGTCTCATTTGACTGATAGTTAGGATTTGGGATACAGAACAGCTAACGGAGGAGTGGAAAAAGGAAGTAATATGCCCTATATAAAAAAAGGTAACAAGCTGTTGGCTGAGGAACCGGAGTGTGATGAGTTTGCCACGTTGACAGAACAGTGACAATCAACGGAGATGAGTTCGAGCTGGTGACGAGTTTGTGCACTTTGATCAATGGTCTCGTCGGATAACAACTGCAGCAGAGAAATTGAGTGACGCATTGATACCGGAAGCCACGCCCATTTCCGGATTCCGTGAAGACCATGTTCAAAACGCCTTTAGACTCCGGTAGTTCTCGCCGAGATGAGACGTGGAAAATGCTCTTAGTGGACCTGCAAGACTTGAGTTTTCGATCGAAGCGTGCTTAGAACCATCTTTGTGGTGTATGAAAATGTGTGGAGGAGAAGGATGAATCAAAAGCTCGCACAGCTCTATAGTGAACACAGTATCCAGAATCAGCTAAAGCTGTACTCTGGAACTAAATGTCGGACAACAACTCCACAAAATGGTGTTCTCGCCTCGAATTCGACTGAAACGCAAGAGCGCAGCTAGTTAAGTGGTTAAAATAAGTGGAGCAAGACCTTGGACGTGGATGTGATGTTCATAAATCATATGCCAGCCCTCAACCGAAGGAAAAATATCGTTACATGGACGTGGAAACGCGCGTGGCCTTGTTCAATTTCGCTGCGGTGATAGAACACCCGGCCGCTGAAGTCCTCTAGTAGGCAAGAAACGCCAGACAACGCATTAGACCAGAATAATCCCACGTCACCGTAGCTGGTCATCCTCAACGACGAGGAGCCGAATAAAATTTCTCGGCGGTGTGACCATTGCGCAGAGTGGTGTCCTGCCAAACATCCAGGCCAATTCTTGTTCTTTAAATTAATTTGAACCAACGTTATGAATTAAGTCTGCAAAAGAGACCAGCGTAACAATTTACCTGTCGAATGAAGTACTTCTCGTAAAATTTCGATTGACCATAGAGCAGATATTATTGTTAAAAATCTCCATTCGACAGAACGTGGTCGATTCCAGAAATTTTAGAACGGCACTCCCATATAGAATAGAAAAGAGACGTTAGTCCTACGTCAAAAACATTGTAAGAAAATTGTGTAGAAAAACTGGCAACCCTGATACTGTTAATATTGGTTTTGTTCAAATTTCCGCGAACCCTACACGAAACCCAAACCGACCCAACCCTGTACGATAATGAAAAAAATCCCATTTTTGTATGAAAAACGAGTGAAAGGCCATAGTTTTTCGAGCCTAACTCAAAAACAACAAAACAAGCAGAATGCTAAAATTTAATTCAGCTTATGAATTATTTGTCAAGAAAATTTGTTTTCAAAATTTTTCATTACTAAAAATGGCTTGTCCCAAAAATTTAACTGTGAAATTTTTCTTCCAAATTTTGACAAAGAGCCACTACGGTTTGAAAATTCTACGATGAATCGTTCTTGTTATGAATTTTCGAAGTTAGTGATGTTCATGAAAATCGAAAACTTCAACAAATAATTGTCAGTAAAACTGGCAACCCTGAATTTTTAGCTGATGATTTTGTTCATATGCCCATGAACTCTACACGTGGACAGAGTTTAGTAAACAATTCGAGACCCTGCTTTAAATATTTTCCACAAATCACGGGTGGTCAAATTAAACGGGATTAAGTCCCCAGCAAAATACTATGGAGCAATCTAAGTCTATTCTGGGCCATTATTTTAGACGGTCTCCCCACGACCACTCCTACGAGCTGTTCTTGAAGATACCAGGATTGAATAGATGGTTGAAACTGGACTATCTTCGTTTTTAAAATGGTTCACAGTGAACTTTTTCCCGTGTTTTATGTTTGTTTGATAGAACTGTACAACCGGTCGCGTAATGCTTCTTGCATTTTGAACCTAACTGAACAAGTTGGAACAAAACTAAACCAGCAATTTTGTCGGGGAGACAGAAAGTATTGATTCAAATCATCTTTCTTCTCTCTGTGCACTTTTGTGGTTTTCTCTCATAGCAAATCATAGTTCATCTCGTTAAAAGTTCACTAACAGAGAAAATAAAGATTAAGCTCTAATAGCCTGTTCCAAAGGTCAAGAACATCATTTCAATTTTCAGAATCCAAAACAAGATCTACGCAATATGTCAAGAAGAACTTCGAATTCAAATGGAGAATAAAACTTAATTACAAAATTCAAAACTCATGGAAAATTTTAACATCAAAAAAGGTATTTAGAAGAATGAATAGCTTGCCTGGCAACATTAAAAATAACAAAGATCACATATTTTCACTCTTTCTCTCTTCTGGCCATTGTTCACGCAATATGTCTGCCCTATCAATCAACTCACTTGTTCAGTGTGCTCCAAATCCTTAGCGTCAGAGCTTCCGTGCTGAAACATCCAACGGACATGCTAAGCAACACACTAATTCACCGGAATATTTGTTCTATTTTTGGTCAATTGTCCCTTATCAGCTGAACTGTAAAACCACTCATTGCAGTCGCAATTGCTGGAGGCAGGTGGTTTTATTTTTTCATTTACTGTTGAACAGCTGCCAGGAGCTGGTGTTGACGTACCGAAAAAATTGATCTGCAAACATGACCAATATCAGAGCCAGGAAAGCGTCATTACCACTATAAACGTTGGTCAACCTCCATAATACCAGATTATTACGCGCTGCCGCTCGGAAGTGCGGAAAAATGCCTTTGTCTGAGATTTCCCCGCATTTCTGGCTACAAAAAACGCGTGGCTTTCATGCAACATCAGCCGCGAAATGGTCACTTTGTTAGGTGGATGGCGGTGCAGCACCGAACCGCGAGAGGAATAACCATAAACCGCCCAGATAGTGCACCCAATGTTATTCGGGAGACATTTCCGTTCAGTATTTGAAAATTGTGGCTGTGTCTCAGATGAAGGCTTTCTAGTTCTGTAGAGAATTAATCAACGTTTTTTTTTTTTTTCTCTCGCGGATATCCGTATGGTTTCAGCTTTCCATTGAAGCAGCAAAAAAGAGAGAGATCGCACCCGAATCGACCGATGGCTTGGTCAACATTTACACTGCTTTATTGGGGTTTGTCAGAACAAATATGTTGGGAGGCCAAAAAAGAGCCATTGAATGGTCGTTTTTCTGTCTTTTATTCTGTGCCGCTGTTGGGCCCGAGAAGTGGACTTGCGGGGTGACGCATATTTTTTGCCAGGTTAGCATACTGAGATGCACGTAAAAATGTGGTGAATGTGATGTACCAACCTTTGTTGGAATCAACTTGACTGTTGGCGACCCAGCCAGTTGGGAAATGACAGGTCTGGCAACGATGTGGTGAATGCATACATTTTTGGTGCTATTAACTGATCAAATGTATCCAGAGTGCGTTTTCTGAGCTAGTTGCTTGAAATTTTTAGTTTTAAATAATATTGTAATCAACTGAGCATAGTAAATTTTCTATCTTCCTACAATAATATGAATACACAATATGAACTTATACGTTTTAGTATGGCACGCACATTTTAAAAATTTAGGGATCATGTCATTGTTCGATAAGCTACAGGTTTACATGTTAGTTGATACTTAAGGTACCACTACAATTCCTACTTGACACTGACCACGGAATCAAAGACGTTAAGATCTGGTAAACCATCACGGATGGGGTTGGTGTTTCTATCAACACCCAACATCAGGGCGTTTTCATCATGCATTAAAAAAATTTGCGCACTCCCTTTTATTCTGAAGATGTGTACATGTAGCATCATGCTCTATTTTGATTTTGATAATAGCACTTCATTATCAAAATGTCGTCGAAGGAAGAGAAGCAACGCATCCAAATTTCCAGCGTATGGCGAAAAAATCCAAAATATTTCACGCCAAGTTTGCGAAATTGTTGAATGTGGCTATATCAACTGTTACCAACGTATTAAAAGTGTTCGTGAACGTTTGTCGACAGCCAGGAAAGCTGGATCGAGGGGAAATTGAATGCCGAGGCCACAGCGACGATAAAAAGAGTTGCCCGCCGTTTCGAGCGGAACCCCCGACCTCTACGAGATGTCACAAAGAAGCTAGGAGTGGCATCTTCAACCGCCGATAGAGCTAAAAACGAGCTGGACTGTCGACTAACAATAAAGGGTGACTCCAAATCGCGACGATAAAACAAAAATACGTCGGCCAAAGCACGATCACGAATGTTGTACACGACGATGCCGACGGAGTTTAATTGCGTGGTACAGGACGACAGTTGTTCAAGGCAAACTGGCGTTCTGCGGGGAATAAAGTCCTTGTCCACTTGAAGACTCTACGAAATATTATAGCAGACGACCCGGCAATTTGCATTCGGTAAAAGAAGCTTAGCTGACGCCCTATATTTTGTTTTAACTAAATTTGAAAAAAAAATAATAATTTGACTTATTTACATAAACTTTTGATCGACTCAAACACGCACAATTGTTTGACTAAATTTCAGATCGGAATGCCTTTATAAGGTACATAATAAAAAACATTGTATCGCACTTCTTTGAAATTTTGACAACTATTTTGAGCGTGGGTTTTTTAGTTCAGCTTACCAAAGGCATAGAAGAGAAAAGCTGTAGGTGTCTCATCAATACAGAAAATATTATGTAAATTTTATCTGTTGGTTGTACATAGAAGAAGCGATCGTTAGGAAATAAATTTACGCTGGTTTACAAAATTTCCATGACAGTAAAAATCAACTGGATTTACATGTCATGTTAGAGGCAAGTATCAAAACACAGAATCAAATTCACTATCTAATTAAATTTTCAATATGTTTTATGCTACATGATTCTTTGCTATTGATTTGAATGATCAAATCTACTTATTCTAATTCAACAGTGGCCCTTGGTGGAGCTAAAGTTGTTTAACCGATTCATAACGGATTTTTTCTTCATCTTATTTAAAAATAATATATGAGCTACATGTCAGAACAAACGATAAAAACCCATTAAAGGATTAAATTTTAGAATAATTTTGTTTCTATGTTGTTCTTGACCTTCCAAAAAATCTTCGAGTTCAGATCTTGATGTTATATTTGATCAATAAGGAGAACTACGATGTCTCGACCGAACATATAAGGTGAAAAATGCTCCATGAAATCATATACTTGGTAATAGACATATTTCAATATTTCTAGAATACCTACGGTACTTCAAACCATTCTTGAATACAGATCTTGATGGTCTTAATGATCAACAAGGCTATTTACGATGCCTAAACCAAACTTATAAGTTGCAATAACTACACGGAACATCATAACACTATCCTTGAGTTCGATCTTGATGTTCTGCATTATCAATATGACAATATACGATGTTTTCACCATATACTTATGAATTGAAATCGCTCCACGGGACAAGACAACACTGTAATAAAACGTTCGTCAAATAGTTAAAAAATATGAAAACAAAACTAGCCAATCAGTCGCAAATTATTATCATACGAAACCACACTGGTTGTTCTTTTCGCGCTGTGAATTATACTGGATTATCGTCTTATCACGGTTTAATCTTTTCGTACAAAAACTCTCAGGTGAACATTCACACCTGTAGAGTGTGAATTTAGTGTTATATAGTAGTTTTGAACCGAAGTTACAGTGTTACGAACTCGTCAGTTTTCATCAACATATCGGCTGTTGTCAGTGGCTAGCTAGGTTCTTTGACTAGCTGAAAACCCGTGTATCTTGTGGTTTTATAGTATTACTTCTGAGAGTGTTTCCCTAAATTGGAAAACCCGGCCCCATGGCCGGCCGAAGTGCGCCCACAGGCGATCCGCCTGATGTTGGCAGATGCCCCGGATGGATGCTTCATGAAGATGAACTAAGTCAAACCATCGCACTGCAGATGAAGGTCCGCACAACGAAAAACAACAAAGGCGAAACCGAAACCGAAGCTGAACTACGTTTACCATCAGACCCTTTTGTGATTGCCAATGCCGTGATAATGGCACTAGGTGTAAATAATGCCAGAAAAGTTCACGCATCTAAGGAAGCCCGGGGTAGTCGTTATATACTCCGCACAAAATCGAAATCAATTTGTGAAAAGTTGAAGCAGATTCGCGAGCTCTCCGATCGCACTCCAGTGGAAATTATTGACCATCCTACGTTGAACGTCATCCAAGGTGTACTATATAATCTAGATACCATTGATAAAACCGAGGAGTACATTCTAGAAAATCTAAAAAATCAAGGTGTATGTGGAGTTCGCCGAATTAAAAAATGACGTGGAGACAACTTGGTGAACACTCCTCTACGGGATCTGTTCTGCCGGAGTTTATGCATTTTGGATTGCTACGCATCAGTGTTCGCCAATATTATGCATCGCCGATGCTGTGTTACCGTTGCGCTAATTATGGACATTCAAAGAAGCGCTGTGACCAGACTAAATATCAATTTGTTTGCTTAAACTGCTCTGGAATACACGAAATGACCGAAGGCAACTCATGTCAGGCACCAGCCTTTTGTAATAACTGCAAGGGTGGTCATTCCCCAACATCCAAGGAGTGCCCAGTATATCGCGAGGAAGAAGCAATTATACGCTTGAAGACAGATCGTGGACTGACATATGCCGAAGCTAGATCAGAATTTCGATTGACACACCAAAGGCCAACATATTCCAGTGCGGTGAAATCAAGGCTCTGCTCGCAAAATGACGAAAAGGATCGTACCATCGAACTTCTTCGAAAAGAAATTGAGACTTTGAAGGAAATGATCTTAGCACTTAAAACCCAAATAATCAGTAACATACAAACTCCGACACGATCATGAGCCTCATCCGCATCGGGAAATGAAACAATGGAAAATATTTCAATTTCAAGTCACGAACCATCCACAAACAAAGCAATTCGTAGTGTCGCACCGCAAACAGCAGCACAGCAACAGCAGCAATCATTTAATATCAGCCATGAAAAGATCAACATCAGAAGTCTAAAAAAACCCGATCATCGAACGAATGAAAATGAACTGGAAAGAATGGACCTCGACATAACAAGAGCCAACAAACGAAAGGGCAACGAAAACAAAAAAGGCGACCTGCCCGACTCACCAGAGCGAAAGAAAGGAATCACGTTATCGGACTCTAGTAAACAACGCCACTCTAAAAGAAAATAAATGACCAACAAACCCGTTTACCAAACCCAAAAAACTGTCGCAAACCAGTGGCTTTTGCGCCACTCTCGAATACGAGAGACCACTGCTCGTGTCTAATTGTATTGCCCGACAAAGCTGGTTGAAGCATGAGCACAATTCCCTAGGGTATAATGAACGGCTACTCGGTATCGTATCAAACGCGATGGCCACAATTTAAGTGAACTGACGAAAGTGAAACGCAAGCGAGATGAACGTAGAACGTAACGTAGTAATCTGAGAGTAGAAGTCACTCGGGCGGACTACATAACCACAGTGCTCAGTATATGTGAAATGATGAGACTAAGGCATAAGTTCATTTAGAATTCATTTTAAGTGAAGCTTTTATCCGAAATTATAGGAATTTTTTATAGCAACCATATGTTTTCAATTTTTAGGCTTGAAGGTAAACAGTTCTTGAAATAATCAAAACCTGTAGCTCCAAAACACAAGCCAAAAAACTAAGCACGTTACACAATGCAACAACACTACCCCTGACCTGGCAATGAATCTGGACATGATATATGGAAACCTAGACGGCAACAAAAAGAACGACGACTCTGACACGCAAAATGACTACAAGTATGGAAATCAAAATAAAACCAACGACAGCAATTTTAAACATCACACCAGAAAATCAACTAGACTAACCGGCATCAACACAACTTATACTATTGAATCCTTCCCATCAACAACGACATCGACGCCTAACGCAGATATGCGGCGAGGTAAAAAAGAGAAAAGAGTAATTTCACCTCTCTCAAATATGGAAATGTATACCTGGTGGTATGGCAAAGACTTTTTGGGTTCAACCAATAATGAAACTCCACCATTACCATCGGAAGTAACGTGTAACTCTGCTCTGTACGATCAACTTTACCAACAAATACAGATACCCAGCACCAGTAAAAGCCGAAACAAAAAAACACATCAATTATATAAATACGCACCAAGCGCGAGGCCTCCCACGTCAGCCCTGACCAGGGATGTCCCGGGTTTACTCTAAGAGCCTCTGGCGGCAGCTGACGTGGGCCGCCTATCCTTACAGGCAAGTACATCGATTCGTTCCCAACCAGGCTCAGTTGTATCTCCGAAGTATTTTCCCACTATTACAGTGCATCATCCAATCAAGCAAGGAGTTCTGGAAAAATGTGAACATCATGCTAAAACACCAGACGCAGCGCTATGGGATGTTCTGTATCACCAGCAATCTTGCATGTGCGACAATACACATCAACCACACCATGATTCGCCAAGCGCGAGACCTCCCACGTCAGCCCTGACCAAAGATGTTCCGGGTCTACCCGAAGAGCCTCTGGCAGCAGCTGACGTGGATTGCCTTTCATCACAGGCAAGTATCCTTATAAACTCCCGATCAAGATCAGGACCTCTTCTAGTTCCTGCATCACCTGGTAACATGCAAACCACCCTCAATATAAATCCAAATGAATCAGTTACGGAGACGTCCAGTGTCGTGTCGCTCAGCCATAACTCTGCGACAAACCATCATACCTTCGCCATACAGTGGAACACCAGTGGATTACGCGCACACCGTGACGATCTGCAAATCCTAATCACCAAGTACCAGCCAACGATAGTGTGTCTGCAGGAAACTAACGCTGCAGCAAGCAAAATGCAAACCAACTATCTTGGAAAAAAAACTACCAGCTCCTACTTAGCCCATGGGAGACAAGGTGCCGGCTTAGCAGTGAACAACATGACACCATTTGAAAGGATTAAACTTCAAACCAATGTTCAAGCACTGGCAGTCAGAATCTTCACGCCCGTGGAGATGACAGTGGTGTCATTATATTTATCGCCAAATGATAGAGATGCTGACGACAAACTACGCAACCTAATTGAGGAACTCCCAACACCCATAATGGTGCTAGGGGACTTAAATGCACATCACGCTGCTTGGGGTAGTCGGTTTACGAATAAACACAACCCGGCACTCAAGAGGGGCCACCAAATTATAGAAACGGTGGTTGATCACAATATGGTTGTCTTAAACAACGGGTCGCATACACGGGTTGACCCCGCATCGGGGAATACGCAAGCTTTAGATGTCTCGATATGCTCTGCCTCCATTGCTAATAAGTTTACTTGGGAAACAATTCCTGACTGTGGTGGTAGTGATCACTTTTCAATTTTAATTGGCATCCCTGGTTACTCGACTGAGGGCAGGATTAGGAAAAAATGGATTTACATCGATGCGGACTGGCAACGGTATGAAGAAATTACTAGTGAGTCTTTACGCCCAGGACAAACCCTTACGGCAGGCGAATTCTCACACTGTATCATTGCTGCAGCTGAATCGACCATACCAATGACCAGCGGAAAAATAGGAGCAAAATCTGTTCCTTGGTGGAACCCAGAAGTAGCTCAAGCTGTCAGAGAACGGACAAAATGTCTCCGGACATTACGCCGACTTGCCAAGGGCGTAAAAATGCAGCTTTAAAGGAGTTTCAAGCAACACGATCTAAATGTCGCAACCTAATTCGCGAAGCAAAACAGGCAAACTGGGAAAACTTTGTGGATTCCATTAATCCTAACAGCTCTAGTAGTGAAGTTTGGTCCAAAATCAATCAACTAAAGGGTAAAAGGAAAAAAAATATAGTTACTCTCACATTAACAGATGGATTCACAAACGACCCTAAAAAAGTAGCAGATGCATTCGCTGACGAGTACCAAAGAAAATCGTCTGATGCTAACTACACGGAAAAGTTTCGCAAGGTAAAGCTAGCAGAAAAATTTGTTTTATTAAATTCATTACGCTTACAGGACTATAAGCAGTTCAACCAAGAGTTTTCCATGGACGAGTTACTATGGGCTCTTGACAGGCGAGCGGGATCTTTTACTGGAAACGACAATATTGGTTATCCTTTATTGCAACGTCTACCATCTACAGCAAAGCTGTCTCTGCTCCAACTATATAATCGAGTGTGGGAAAGTGGCGTATTTCCAAATGAATGAAAAGAAGGTGTTATAATCCCGATCCCTAAGGCCGATGGTGGTCGGTGTAGAGCGGATGGATACAGATCCATTACTTTACTCAGTTGCTTGGGAAAAGTTTTCGAACGGATGATAAACCGACGATTAACCACGGAACTTGAAGACAACGAAAGACTTGATCCTCGTCAATATGCCTTTCGTCCAGGCAAAGTAACTGACTTACATTTGGCCCAATTAAAAGCGTTGCTGGATCTGGATGCAAACCAACATGCTGAATTAATCTCACTAGACATATCTAAAGCATATGACACGACATGGCGACCTGAAATCCTCAAAACATTAGAAAAATGGAAAATACGCGGTCGAATGCTGAATATGATAACCAGCTTTCTAAGCAATAGAACTTTTCGTGTTGCAGCAAATGGGCAGTTATCTGACATTCGTGTGGCAGAAAATGGAGTCCCACAGGGATCCATCTTATCTGTTACGTTATTCTTAGTTGCAATGCAACCAATCTTTGGAAAAATCCCACCAGATGTCCATATCTTGGTCTACGCTGACGATGTGATCTTAATTGCAAAAGGAAAACATTCTGGTGAAGTACGTCAAAAGCTTAGAAGTGCAGTGAACGCAGTAACAAATTGGACTGCAAGCGCAGGATTCACCATAGCCCCCACGAAATCTAAACTCCTTCACATCTGTGGATCTACCCACCGCAAGCGAGGCCGTACCATCAAGGTCAACGGCACTCCAATACCTCGAGTTCGAAAAATGAAAATACTTGGTGTACTGTTAGACTCAAAACTTAACTTCCTGCAGCACTTTGCTGAAGTTAAACAAAACTGCACTCAACGACTAAACATTCTACGTCTACTGGGATGCCGCCTAGCGAGGAGTAGCCGAAAGAAGCTTTGTACTTTTGGCGAAGCTCTTGTGGTCTCTAAGTTAACAAATGGAATTGGATTAACCAGCCGCAGTTTGGACGCCTTGGAACGCACTTTATCTCCAACTTACAACGAAGTTATTCGCCAAGCTTCAGGAGCCTTCCGTACTAGCCCTATAAGTTCTATTTTGGTGGAAGCAAATAGTATACCTTTTCGCCAGATAATCATTCAACGTATTGCCAGTTTAGCAATACGTTTGATGGAAAAAAATGATTTAGCATCACAACTCCCTGTAGTTAAACGTGCCGGATTTCTATTCCAAAAAGCTACAGGATTGTCAATTCCAACCATCAGCCCCATTATAAGGCTAACCAACTGAAAATGGTATGCTCCAACGATTCACGTTGACGACACTTTAAAAAATAGCATCAGAGCAGGAACTGCCAGCAAGATAGTAGGCCCCAGATTCATCGAGCTTAGGACCACTAAGTACACAGCATACAACAAAATCTACACTGATGGCTCCAAAGACCTTGATAAAGTGGGTGCAGGGATAGTGTCCGATACCTTCAAACTCCAGGTCTGTCTGCCTGGAATTTGTAGCGTTTGCCTTGAAAAAAGCTGCAGAAGAAACACCCCTTAACGAACCTATTATCATAATAACCGATTTGGCTAGTTGCCTAGACGCTATCCGAAAAGGACAATCAACTCATCCATGGATTCAGGCTGTAGAACGTGATGTTCAGGAAAAAGAATAGTATTCAGCTGGGTTCCAGGGACACGCGGAATTCCTGGAAATGAAGAAGCGGATAGACTAGCAAATGAAGCGCGCCGTGAACCACCAATTGATATAGCTGTCCCGGCGCAGGATGCCATACGATATGTTAAAACCGGATATGGTGCGCATGTGAAAACAACTGGAAACTGTCGCATGCACTTTTACGATGAATAAAACCTTGTGCAGTCGAATTTTGTGACAGAATAAATGCCTCTGATCAACGAGTTCTGACAAGGTTACGAATCGGTCACACCCGTCTGACTTATTCGTACTAATTGGAGAACAATAATAAACCTACTTGTACGATCTGCGGAATGCACCTCACAGTGAAGCACATTTTAATGGACTGTATAGGATTCACTGGCGCTCGAAGAAACTGCAGGATCAGAGGAACTCTTGCAGAAATATTTAGCAACAATAATAGTAGAGAAATAGCAGTAGTTAAGTTCATAAAAGAAATCAATTTATACAAAAGTATTTAGTTGTAAATTACAAAAAAAAACGACACGAATGCCAAAGCAGTGGTGAAGTGTCAAAAATAAATAAATAATAATAATAATAATAATAATAATAAAACTAGCCAATGTTGATAACATAATTTGTTATGTGATAACAGCAAGTTTGAAAAGTTTCACAAATATATTCCAATATACTCGTTAAGTTCAAGTAACCGCTGACGTTATACTTAATTATCTTCTGTTTGAGGTATGAATCAAAATCAACGAAGAAAATATTTTCCGTGTAGAATCCGCTGGTATACTCCCAGTATCACTGCTTTGACGTTTCATTGTTTAAGAAAGAAAAAGAAAAAATAAGACGTATTGAACTCATCGGAAGTAATTTAAAAGCTTTTTACATGGTTGGCTAACAAAATTTCAATAGAGGTCCGAAATCTGATCGTGCGTGATTGCAATCGGAACCATGCAACAAACAAAATCCGACGAAAAAATTATAATTTAAGACAAAAACCATTGCAATCTTCAAGTGTAAAGATCAATTCTCTCTATAGATAAGTTAGAGTTTTCAGAGATCAATGGTTATTCTTGAATAGATGGTAGAAATAATTTTAATACCAATAGATATAATTAAAAAGGTTGACATAGCAGGATCACCTAGGATTACATATGAGAGTAAAATATTGTAATATTTAGAATAAATAAAGAATTCAACCAATAGCTGGGGCATTCAAGACGGATTGATGGGCAGTGGTAGTTATAATCCATAGTAAATTGATAATGTGTATTATTTCAAATTGTATAAAGGCAAGTAAGTAATTGGTGACGCTAAGAGGTTTTGATGTAACAATATCCGGAAAGTGTTAATAAAAATCTAAACATTTATTCCAAGGTTCCGCCTTTCAGTTAGTACAACTGTAACATTTCGACATTTCTATGACAGTATTTTCGAAGACGTGACTGTTTTACAAAACTACCGACAGATTTCATGCGAGCACTGAGATCTGCTTATGGGATTTGGTTATAGGAGTGAAGATTTGATAGGTTAACGGGAAACTCACCACAGAAGAGAAACATCAAATTGGAGAAGAATGGGCTAAATAGGTGAGATATTAAACAGTTATTAAACAGTTCTTTATTGTTTTGTTTTTCAAAACAACATAGGTCCCATAGAAAAATATGCTCTGCATATTGAAAGATATCTAAAAAGATAATACAAAAAATCAACAAGAAAGGTCTACTAGACCATCAATTAAGAAAAGTTCGAATCCGTGAACGAAGTTGAGGATCTCGGAGTAAAGGGTGATACGGTCAAAATTTGGTCAAGGGAAAACGCGTGTAAATCGGTGAAATCGTTTATATAAAAAATCAAATTAAATTTCTTTTTCAAGTTCAATTAGTATAAAATTCTGGAAAAATATTCAGCTAGGCTTCCGCTTTTCCAAATCCGAATGGCCGGGCCTTACGCTTGACCCCTGCCATCAGATTTTGTACAGCCACCTTGTCCACCTTCTTCGCCGCAGAAAGCCAGTTTGCCTTGAACTGCTGCTCGTCCTTAGCAGTTTTTTTGGTCTTATTTAGGTTCCGCTTGACAATAGCCCAGTATTTCTCAATTGGGCGGAGCTCTGGCGTGTTGGGAGGGTTCTTGTCCTTGGAAACCACCTGCACGTTGTTGGCGGCGTACCACTCCATGGCCTTTTTACCGTAATGGCAAGATGCCAAATCCGGCCAAAACAGTACGGAACAACCGTGTTTCTTCAGGAAAGGCAGCAGACGTTTATTCAAACACTCTTTCACGTAAATTTCTTGGTTGACAGTCCCGGAAGCTTCCCCGATCCAGACTTCCTGGCTGTCGAAAACGTTCCCCAAACACTTCAATTACATTTGTAACGGTTGATTTGGCAACTTTTAGCGATTTTGCCAACTTTGCGTGCGAGTAGCTCGGATTTCGCGATGCGCGAGCAAAATTTTGATACGCTGCTCTTCTTGCTTGGACGGCATTTTGACAACTGAAGAGTGAATTCCAAAATCAAAATAGGAACAACATTCTTCACACACACCTTCAAAATGAGGGGTGTTCAGGTTTTTTAAATGCAAAATTGAAAGAAATACGTCAAGTTGATATTGACCAAATTTTGACCGTATCGCCCTTTACTGATGAGTTACCAACTCTCTTTC